>CM023452.1:46525201-46643159 GCA_013339765.2 Haemaphysalis longicornis | reverse complement strand
TTCCGTATTCTCTGGCACCCGGTATATTTCTACGAAACTCTGTGGCAACCCCACAGTCCCTCTCCCATTCTCCCCTCCTGTTTCAGAGGTGGAGGCCCGTGCCACGGTGCGACCGCTGTCCACCAAGCGGCAGCACCTGGCGGAGGAGGAGTCCGCAACTCCCAAGCGGCTCAACGTGGGCTGGGCGCAGGGATCCCCGTCGTTTCCCCAGAGGGCGGCCCCTCCTCCTCCCACTCCTCCCCCTCGCAGCAGCAGCATTGAGGGGCCGACCCTGAAGGTGGTGCTGCCCGCACGCAGCCGCCAGGCGCTGGCCTCTGCTGCCACCACCGGACGCCCGGGCAAGTGGGGGGGATGCCTTTTTGGCCATTGAGTGCATTGTGGGGGTCAGGTACCGGGAAGATACGTCTTCCCGTATGGGAAGACATGGAGATGATACAGGAGGATGTGAGGAGGCTATGGAAGATCACATTGATCAGTATTTATTTATTCATGCTGTAAGCCTAGACAAAGGCTTGTGCTTGACTAGCACTGGATGATTTGAAAGAGGGCATGTTTTCGAAACAGAGCTTTGTACAGGTATTGTTCTCATAAACATTTGATTTATTGCTGTGAACATACTACAGTAAAACCTTGTTACAAGGGACACTTGGTTATAAGAGACATTTGAATGAAAGCGGTTTGGTTGGTTTTCATTTTTCGTTTTTCGTCATGTTAGCAACATTGAATGCACAAGACCTTGGTTACAAGTGAAATGCTTCCTGGGTTTTTTGTGTGTATCTCGTAGTGAGGTTTTACCGTATTATTATACAAACAAGGCATTTGGAAGGATAAGGTAAAAATGTCATGCAGGGCAAAAAAAACGGATGAAGATCAAGCGAAACTGGATGGAGTTTGTAGATTGAATCTGAATTTGAAAACAGGAGGCTGAGGTTAACGGAACTTTGAAAAGTGGTACTTCGATTGAACGTCTTCAAACACGAGGTTCGCCTTTAAGTGAAACCACTCAATGGAAGTGAGTACACAACAGCATCTTGAGGTACACAAAAGTGAACCTGAAATTAAAAATGAAGTGGGCACCGTCTACTCGCTTTCACTTTCAGAATCTCACAGATTCCTTAGCACCCTCGTAAAATAAATGATGATGTCACTGTATAGGCTTGGGCGCTCAGCAGTGCCTAAAGTGAATGCTAATTTCTGAAGTGACTGCTAACTTCCTGGCTTTGGTGAAGGAACACTTTCTCCCTCTTGCAAGTTTTGGGGACTGCACGGACAGTAATGTTGAGTGTACACTGCCAAGACACCGTTTGCAGCCTAATGTCTTGTTTGTCAGGCAAATCGGAGCCACTGCTTTGTTTACTGTGGCTCAATCCACAGCTGCAGCGCAAATCCAACTTGTTAGCCCATAACAATCAGTGACCACTGCCAGTGCAAGCTAGGCTTGCAGAATAACTCTGTTGGTTTTTCTAAACTAAAATTGGGGGAAAAAAATCTAGTGACATCCGTTTAGGTGGAAGAAAACATTTTTCCCGCCACTTTTCTATGACGTCACGGAACCTTGTTTTGTGCGATGTGCGGCCGCCTAACTGACCTGTGCGACGACACACTGACTGCTGGACGTCTGTAATGGGGAGTCTAGTTCCATTTGACCGCATCACTTGAATGCTAACGTGCAGTTAACGCACTGAAAATTATGTTTTATTGGGTGGCCCGTATGACGTCATTCTTGCTCATAACAGTCACTGTGGCGCCAAATTTGAAAGTTTTTAAATACTTCTTGCTTTTTTTTCGTCAAAAAAAACATCTTGTGGCTGTAATGGAGCTGAGTGAGATACTTAAAGGGGGGGACACTGGTCGTAGGTTTGTTTTTTCACCAAATGCAATAAACTTGGCTCCCTGGTGTAGCTTGCTGTGCTGATCTCAAATATGCACTTATTTTGTTTCTGTGCCAATTAGTTTCTAGTATAATTAACATTAATTAGGGATTTCAGTGTGTCCCCTTAATGTAACAGTCATCAGTATCATCATTATCACACGACACTTCATTCCACAGCAGCTCCAGGGACGGTCCGAGTGTGTTTTGAGCACAGCCAGTTGCAGTAGCTGGCTTGGGGTCACGTGCAAGTTCTCTATTTGGTTTTCCTCTTGCAGCGGGAAACTGCGGAACTGGTGGATTGAATTTTGTGCCGTGTACCTTCTTCACAGGGGTGTTGGCGGGAGGTGCGGGAGGCAGCAAGCGGTCCGTCTTTGACCGTCTGGGCGAGAGCACCGTCACCAGCACCACTGATACGTCGCTGTCCTCCAAGGTCTGCCCCTGGTGCCTTTGCTGTTCCATCTGTTGTGGGTTCGAATTCGCGGAACAGAGTGTGTGTGTGTGGCTTTGAGCAAAAAATATTTGTCTGGGCATGCATCGCAGCATTCTCGGCGTAGTTATTGTCATGGCCTTCTTTTCACTACCAGCGGAACAAAATTGTCAGGGGAATTGTCAGGTTTTGTTGATTTATGAGTGCAGAATCGTTTTCAGCCATTTGTAGGTGGTCCAGGAATGCTTTTGCAGTGGAAATCTTATTGGCAAGAAAAACGAGGCACTGCTGTGGAGCAGTTCTAGGCAGTCCAAAAGGAAAGGACCTCGTTGTGATAGCTCTCCTCAGCAGCAGCATTGGGTGTTGGACAAGACAGCAAAATTGCTAGTGCAGTGCAGCGTGTGTGCTTGTATGCGTGCATGGTTGGTAATTCATGCATCACCTGAGGTTGCCGTCTGAGTTCTGCCAAACTTTTTTTTTTTCTAAAGTGTAACTAACCTTGAATTTTTCTGGCTTTAGGGTCTCTTCTGTTCGTTTGTTTTTTTATTGTTGCTTGTAGCGTTAGTGCGCTTGGTTACTCACATATATTGAAGGCGGTGAGAAATGTGTGATGGACATTGTTTTTCAGAAGAAATTTGCATCTAATGCAAATACATAGCTTGTTGGCACTTTGTTTAGCCGTACATTCTCAGGGTCTTTAGCGACAAGAAAGATTGGGAAAGCCAAGGGGAGTTTCGGTGCTTGAGGGGAAACTTTGAGAGCAGAAAAAACGATGGAATTGTCAGTGATTTCCAAGAAAAGTATCCAGAATTGGGGGGGAATTATTTATAGCCCAGATGTAGCTTGTGCTACTATTATGTTTAGTAATATCTGCTATTCGATGCCTTATAGCGCCAGTGTAGGTTGGGCACTTAAGACACCAATTGGAGCAAATCTGCACCAAAAGGTACCGTGAACACAGCCTGCATTCTTGTTGAGAGGAAAGGCGTCTATTAACTCTTTCGGGACCGCCGGAAAAAGTGATGAAAAAGGGAGGTCTCGGTACAAATTTTTTATTACATAAAGCAAAGGCACCATCCTGCCTTAGCATATACCAAAATGCAGCTAATTATATGTTCTTTTACATACAATACCAAGTTTTAATTCAACATTGACGACAGAACCATGAAAAAATCTGAAAGTAAGAACTTCGTAAAAAAACTAAAGAAAAATATGGAAAAAAGCGCAAAATAAAAAACATAAAAACATTAAAAAGGAATAAAATTATTTCAGGATATACAAAATCCAACACAACGCTTTGTTTCTTTATAGCGCGAAAGTTTGATGTGGCTAGGTGTAACTGGTTTTTTGTTTTGTGTGTGATCTCTTTGGCACTAAGGCCTTGGCTACGTCGTCGCCCAGGTACACGCCTGGCTCTCGTCTCGGCGAAAACTTGATCCGTTTCTGCGCTGGTGGCAGGAGATCACCACCATAGGTAGTTAACACCCTAGCGAACAAATATAAACCAGCCAGAACATATTTCGAGCGCACAAACCTACTCCAGAGCCAATTGAAACTGAAACCAACACCCACCTTTGAGCGCGATTTGATGTTCCAGGCTGATCGACACCCGAATCCTCACTCGAGCTGAAATCCGATCTCTAAAGCCGCATTCCGACTCTTCACTGCCACTCTCATCGTTAAAATCCACAGTAGAAGGCGAAGATATGCGAGACGAGACGAGGCGGATTTCTTATCGCGCTCGCGCGAGTATGACGCCATGTTTGTTTACATTCGAAACCACTGCCCGTCAGAATAAAATATCTGACGCGTGCCGCCTGCCGCCTGGCGATAAAAAAAGAAACTTCACAAAACAGAAAACTCCAGAAACTATCTCCTAGATCCAGTTTTCAAACTATCTCCTAGCTAGGTGTTCTAGGTGTTCGAGCGAAAATGTATTCTGCTTCTGCAGGCTATGTGATCGATGGCCCATGGAGCGGTCATATGAAAGAGTTAACATGGCCTATGCGGTCCCGACTCCAAAAAGGTTTTCACAGCGTAAAAGAAACTCCGTTCTCACTCCAAAAAGCAGCAACTTGTTCTCACAGCGGAGAAATGAAATACGCGCAAAAGAAAAAAGCGCACGGCATCGCAAACAACATGTGAAAACACCGAGACCTCTGGCTTCTTCCCAGTAGGTTTGCCGCAGGAAAAAACGCGCGCTTCACAAATTAACATGTGAAAACAGTAGAGATTGCCTTCGCAACCCGTAGGATGTGCTTAGGCATGCGCGAAGGTCCTTTTTCGGTTTCATGCATGAAGGGCCTTTAGCAGTCGTCAATGTGCATTGAAATTGTTGCATGCAATCCGTGTTGAAAATTTTGTAAAAGTGGCACTTCAAAAACACTTTTTTTATTTATTTATAGAAAAAAAAATAGACCAAGATTAATAGAGTTATGAGCATATCTTATCAACTGCCCTAATAACAAAACTTAATTCGGTTTAAGGATATATCCGCTACACTTTTAGAGTTATTAGGCTGGTTAGGTAGACGAAGTTGGCCCAAGATTTTAAAATGTCAGCATGATCAGGAAGGTCTATTCAGTGCAAAGAAGTAGATTAGAACCTATTACCGTTAGATTACCCCTTGTGAGCACCAAACTGGATTTTTTGGTTCCTCGCAAATCCTCACACCCCCAACTTTGAGCGGCGAAAGTTGCCTGCTCAAAACCCGATGGTGCACGCGCTCTCCAGGCGCCCTCCCCCGCCGCCTCCGTTCGGCGGAAGCGCTGTGTACAGCCATCCAGGCGCCCTAACAACCTATGGCTATCCCTAACAGGCGCCCTCACGCTACTCAACGCTTGAGCGGTTTCCATGTTTCGCGTGCGCGCAACTAGGTTTCGCGCAGCCCGCTGTCGTGTCGCCGTCGTGGTCCCGTCGTTGAGCGGCAGCAGTCAGTGAGTCACTCGCGTCAGTGGTGGATAGCTCGCTGCCATTTTGAGAACTTTTTGCCTTTGTTTTGTGCTTGGTGCCGCTTCGCCAGGGGAGGAACGCCAGCTACACTGCCGCTTTCAAATTGAACGAAAGAGTGCGCGAACACACGCAGGCGCCTTCGGCGCCACCGACTTCAGCGTGCACAACTGGGTAGGGCACGCACATACGACGACGAGATAGGGCGCGCGCCAGAAAGCAAAGGCGGCAATCATGATCTGCGCGGGAGACTGTTTACGTTGTAAATAATAAAATAAAAAAAATAGCGGTTGGCAACACTGCTTAATTACAAAAAACGACCGCTACATTTAGCGGGATTGGCATAAGCAAATTGGCAAGACTGTGCACCGGATTTTTTTTTTTCCCCACATAATTCTCGCACCTCTAACTTTGCATTGACTTTTCGAAAAAAAAGGCGAAGATTATGCGAGTAAATGCGGTACTACAAGAACAGGAACGAGGCTCCAAGCACAGCCAGATAATGTCCAAACGCTCGCCATAGGTTAATCTAGCGGCATGCCGCAGATGAAGAAACGCAGCCGCCATAATGGGAATTTCACTGCGCGGCCACGGAGAATTGAGGCCGCTTTTTTGCACGGGTGCCGCTACCCTCTCCTTCGCCCGCAGCTGCAAAGCTTTGCAGTCCGCCTTTTTTCATTGTGACATTATCTGGTTGCTTGCCTACGCTAATGGCCACAATGGGCCGTTTCCGCTCCTGTATATTCTTGCTCTGTGGGTTGGTATTTTATTTCCTTTAGACATTAAAAATAAAAACAAGAGTTTCCCTTTTTCAAATCAGAAATAGCTTCATGTCGAAAGGAAGGTGAAACTTCTATCTTTCTCTTTCGATTCCTAAAGGAAATAAAACAATAACTTAAAAGGGCTTCTTTGAACCGAATAGACCTTCCTGGCCACGCTGTCACAAAAACTTGCAAAAACCTTGGGCGACTTTGTCTAGCTAATTAATTAGCCTTGTAACTCAATAAGTGTAGAAGATGTCCTTAAACCAGTTTGAGTTTCATTGTTAGGATGATTAACTACATAAACTGTCTTAAAGGCCAACTGCAACGAAATTTTCGGCTCCTTAAATGCACTATTTTCCGGTATTATAACCTTAAAAGTTGCTACCTGCAAAATTTGGAGTCCCAAATGTGCTTCGCTGCATCGTAAACGAAGATCAAAAACGCTCTTTTCAAACCGAAACTGGAAAAAAGGGCGGCCATTACGGACGGCCGGAAGTGACGTTACACTCAGGAATCGAGTGGGCGCAGCCGGCGGATTTTCCCACAGCTGCCTGTGAGAAGACGGCGCGCATTCGATGTGTTTCGGGCCGTCTGTTGCTTCAGACATTTAAAACATGCGCGAAAAGGGGCGGGGAAGTTGGTGCAACTATTATTACTTCGTTGTGAGCTGCTGAGACGCGCCTATAGTCGTCCGGTAAAATGAAAACACAGGCGTCGCGAGACATCGTGGCGAAGCTGGGTGCGCAAAAGGCAGTGTTGAGCGCTAGATGGGCGCTGGCACAGCTAATATGCCCTGTGCCGATCGAACCATCCTGTGTTTGTGAGAGAGAGAGAGAGAAAAAAAAAAGCTACCGTGGGAGGAAAGGGTCTAGCATGCCGGCTAGGGTGTACGAATTCGGTTTCAGCGCTTGTTGTGGAAGTCAAATCCAGAATTTTATTATTTTGTTTACACGGTCAGTTTTGTTCCTGTTAGCAGGGTGTCCGCTCCAAATCTTTAGATAATGATGCCATACAGCGACGAACGCACTGCAGTGTCTTCAATGGTGAAGGAGTGACCTTCCCCGAGGCTCAGTGGTGCGAAATATGTGGCCCCGTTTTTCATGTTTTTTTTCTAACTGGCGAGAGAAATGTTGCCCACAGCAGCTAGTATTTATTTGTTTTTTGACCAAGTTGTTTGAACTGCATCGATTCCGTGTAGTGCGCAGCGTGCTGTACTCCTGTACTCGTCCGCGCCCCGACCGGTGCGATTACAGTGATGACAACAGCGTATCACCTCACGTAGGCGCAGAGCTCTTCGATGGCGTTTGCGTACTCGCGCTCTCGAAAAGTCGACCGGCCGATCGTGCAGTGGGCCGCTCAGCTAGCTGCCGTACTCGTTCACGCCCCGACCGGCCGCGACAACAGCGTATCGTCTCGCGCCGGCCGTTCTGCTCGTAGAGACGCCCGGCCGTTCTGCTCGGAGAGACGCCCGGCCGCGATTTTGCAGCGCGCCGCGACAACAGCGTGTCGAGCGTGTCGTCTCGTCTCGGCTGTTCTATGTATGCGCACTCGTAGAGACGCCGGCCGCGAGCTTGCAGTGCGTTGCACAAATCCTCCCTGTTCTGTGGTTGCACAGTCGCCGTAGTCCGCCGATGTCGTCGGTCGCGCGCTACGTGGCGGTTGCGACTCAGCGATAGCGCGCCCGCGCGCAGCGAGCGGCCGCGACAACAGCGTATCGTCTCGCGTCGCCGTTCTACGTATTGCGCACTCGAGCTAGAGATGTCGGCCGCGAGCTTGCAGTGCGCCGCACTGCAGCTGCCGTAGTCGTTCCGCACGTTCTACGCGCACGCAACACCGACCAGCTCCCGTCAACAGCGTCTTGCCTCACGTAGGCCGTACACGCGTTTCGGTCACGTGCTCGTCGAGTCGACCGAGAGCCTGATGCTGCCGTCGCGACCACGAAATCGGCCGTTCTGCTACTGCCGTATTCGCTCCAGACCGGCCCCGGCACTTTTCGAATTTGCTCTTTATGTACAGTCGAATCCCGCTACAACGAAATTGACGGGACGTGCGAAAAATTTCGTTGAAGCGAAAATTCGTTGAGGCGAAATCTGCCCCAACACACCACGGAAAGGCCAGAAAAATAGCCCCGTGCGTTTCCGCAACATTGGCAGCATAATACAATGTTTAGAAAAAGGAGTGACGCGCAATAACTCATGTTTATTCGGATAACAAACATACCAATGGTTATCTGTTTTTTCACCACCCAAAGAACGCGTTACGGAGGGGGGGTGAAGATATGCAGGCGCAAAACGTATTGCTGTACAACAGGGCGTGTCCACCGAGCTGATTACTTGCAGATAGCTGCTAGGGTCGTCGGAAGCCCCCCTCTCGCTTGTGGCAGGAGCAGTGCCGTTATCTTATCCTCTGACAGGGCACGGCAGCTACTGACCTTGGCAGGCAAGACGCGCGCGCTTGCATTTAACATGACCGCGCGCTCGCGACTAAGATAGGATGACTAGGCTTCAAGACCAAACGCGCAAACATGATTTTGCTCTTGGCTATGAAGAATGGTAGAAGGAAAACGGCAAGGACAGCTGCTCACAACGCATACATGACGGCACCGCGCCAGCAGCGGAGCACATTCATGCAATTTCAAATGGATACGGATTGGCTGTCGCTCTGGGGCTCCGCCTTGGCGAAGCGGGGCCTGCGCCTCGTGTAAAGACGGCCAGCCACATCGTTATCACCATCAAGCAATGGCGTGCGCCTATGAGTTATTTTTTTTGTTTTGTTTTGGGTGGCGTGTGTGGTCGCAACGCGCATTTTCGGTGAAACTAAGCGTCCTGAATGTATAAAAAGTTACAGATAGCTGGCGCCATGCTTATTTTATTGTAAAATTAATTGTTCAAACCCAGCCCAAATCATCGAAAATTTCGTTGAAGCGAAAGCAAGCCTGACAAATGGTTCGTTGTGGCGAGGACTTGTTGCATTGACTTCTATGGCTAGCTGACGGGGAATTGGAAATATTTCGTTGAAGCGGAAATTTCGTTGAAGCGGCGTTCGTTGTAGCGGGGTTCGACTGTATCGGCAACCCAGAGTTTCTTCAGCTTCTCATGTTACAGAAACGCGTGAAGCAATTATTCATGCAAGAGGCACGAATTACGCTGCTCACTCGCGTGAGGCCGCACGTAAAGGGCTACTGAGGAGAGGCGACGGCCGCACGGGAATCCTGACTGGCACGTCACATCCGAAGTCCGCCGCAGTGGCGGCGCGGCAAGTTGCGGCTGGCGACACTCCGCTAGGTGCTGCGTCGGCTGGAGTGGCGTGTTTTCGAACGGTTTTAATAAAAAAAACTGCGCGTTTGTGGAGTTTAAAATGAGGTCACAAGGAACTTTAGAGGTGCATACCACACATTGAAGCAGAATTTAGGGCAGGTAAATTTTCGTTGCAGTTGGCCTTAACTTTATTAGGCTTGCGCCACAAATAAAAAAGTGGTTTCTACCTGCCACATTCCCACATAGGAAATGTTCTTCGGTGGGGGATGATGTGTGAAAATAGCATGTTCAAGGTGTTCCATTCTGTGGCAAGCGGGGCGTCAGTGATATTCTTGTTGATGCTGCAAGTGCGTTGCACTGCATAAAAGATGTCGCACTGAATTCAAACCGGCTGTGGGGGTCGTGAACGCTGTCTTCTCTCTGTCCGCAAAATGCGTTTTGGGCACTGTGCACAGCCGGTTATTCGTGAATTGGTTGAAGTTTAATGCAGTGCCGATCGGAAAGGGAATCTTGCTTTCGGGGTTTATCTCTGCAGTGTAGTGGCCCTGGAGTTTCGTGTGCTCATTTGTTTTTGTTTTTAAATGGCCCAGCTAAAAATGAAATGTGACCGGCCTGTTCAACTTCCCGATAGGACTGTGGGTTTGATTTGTTTTGGCATGATTCAGCGGTGTCTTTTAAACAAGTGTGGGCTAAGCATGACAGGCCAGGTGTAGTGTTTGAGCTTTGAAGGGGCCGTGGAGGCAAATACGAACTGGTTCATTAAAAAGCTGCTTTTTTTTCTCGTAATGATAAAACAAAACTTTACACCAAATTTCAAACAAAAAATGCAGACATTAGAGGAAACAGGCAACTCCCACGGTGCTTTCTGGTGATTTCTGTATGACTTCAAAGAATCTTGTTCCGTCCGATTCATTGCTGCTGATCTAAGCCACCGTGAAGAAACATGACTGAGAAATTATGGTGATGCTTTTGTCTAATTCTAGTTGATTGAACTGTTTCATTGCATCGTTCGGATGCTAATGTGCACTTAACGCACCGAAAACTATTTTCTGTGCTCCCTCTGTTGTGTCACTGATGTCGTCGTGCAGCTTGGAATTTGAATGTTTCTCCATACTCCCTGGTTTAGGTTTTTTTTTCTAATTTAAGAGAAGTCTCTCATGGCTAGAGTAGAGTTCCATCAGTTACTAAAAGCTAGTTTTTTTTTTTCAAATTACACAAAGTTTCTGTTTGTGTACACCGGACCATCTAGAATGACCAACAAAACCACCGGCACTAACAACTCATTCTCTCCTAGCAGTGGTGGCGTGAAGAGAGGGGTAAGAAGTCACCAGCAACTTCGCCACCGTTGCAGAGGAGGAGAAAAAAGGTTCCTGGGGTCGAGCTCTGAAGCGTGCTTACTCGATTTTGAAGGGGAAAGGCAGCCATTATCAGACTTCTTACTTCTGCATCATGCTCGCGTCTCTTTATTTTTTTTTTCTTTGTCTTTTGGTGCGAACTACTCCAACGGGCGCACTGGCCGCATTTCACGGTAGGGCTTCCCCACCGGGAATGGCTCTGCTGTGCATGCACCCATTCTAAGGACATGCCGCACGCGCACCTCTCAGGCGGTAGATCAGTCTTGTTTTATTTTGCCAGGGCGCTGGGTTAGCGCTGTGGTTAGAACAACGCACTTCTGCTCTGACGACCCCTGCTCAAATCCTACACGAACCCATTGTATGTCCTCTTTATTGTGGCGGCGATTTTGGTACCAGTCGTCTTGACACCGATGGTCCTTTTTGCGTTTGGTGGGGCATGTAAGGCTGCCGCCTTTAAAGGAGTAGCGACATGAAATTTCAAAGCTTAGATAACTATGTAGAATGCTTCCTTTTGGTCAGGAGATATCTCCAGCAAACTTGAACACTAACCGTTCGGGGGTAACACATTTTAAATCCATTTTAATCTTCATTCGCCCGCACGAGATAGCCCACAGCGGGCCGACATGACATCATCCGCTCCTGCCCCAAACTGCCAACATCGGGGCTCCCGGACGTAGCCGATGCGTCGGCTGCAGTTGGCGCGTGCTGCTACGCCGTCTGTATCACGTCACGGTTTTGGGACTGACGTCATGCTGCCCAGGGGCACGGGATGGTGAAGACCTTGGTCGGTCTTCAGACCTTGCGCAGTGGGGCGACAAGAATGGTGATGTCAGGTGCTACCTCCTGTCATGGTGGCCGCTCGGCGTTCGTTTTGTCGGAACCGAAACTGGCATGAATAAACAATGCCGTAAAGGATTGTTTGCGTTGCGACCGACCGTCTAATGTGCCATTCTATGATTAGGGGGCTAATAGGCACCCATAGCAGCGAAAAAAAACGTAACACGAAAATTTCATTTCAGTACTCCTTTAAAAATTAAAATGGCACGTGGCAAGTAAAACGACTTTTTTATATATACAGACCGAATTGAATCAAATTAGGAGCATTTTTGTAACTAACCATTCCAACAACAAAACTGAAATCGGTTGAAGGCTACCTTCTATACTTTTTAAGTTAGAAGACTAATTAGCTGAAATTTGCATTCAGCATAATGAACTAGTATTTAAGCTACAAGTCAACAAGATTTTTACATCTGTGTGATCAAAAATGTATATTCCATGCAAGGAAGCTATTTAGATTGTTGCATTATATGCTTGAGGCATAAAGAAAGAACAAAAACAGTTTCACCTTCCTTTCGAAATGGAAATAGTTTCATGTCAAAAAGAAAGTGAAACTTCTGTCTTTCTTTTTGGATACCTCAAGCAAATAGAGCAATAATCGAGCAGCTTCCTTGCACAGAATAGACCTTCCTGGTCACGCTGACGTAAAAATCTTGTTGAGTTCTTGCCTAATTAGGTAATTAATCTTGGGGAGACTTTGTGAAGGTAATTAGTGTGGTAACTCAAAAGTATAGAAGATATTTTTAAACTGATTTAAGTTTTGTTATTAGGTTAGTTAGCTACATAAATTCTCCTAATTTGACTAAATTTGGCCCATAATAGTTTTACTTGTTATTCTTTGCCCCCCCCCGTAGAGAAGAGGGGGCAAAAATGGCCACGCGAGCCACATCTGTCCGTGAAATGGTGGCCTCACTTCCCAGTGAGCGCGTGACGTCCCCTCTTGGTGCAGGGGGGAGTGGCGGCCGTGAACACGGTGTTCCAGCGCCTGGGCCCCAGCACTGCGGACGAGGAGGATGAAGTGGAGGCACCGCCGAGGACAGTGCTGGCCACCAAGCGGCTGCCGTCCCCATACCAGGCCGTCTTGGCGGCCGCGCCCAAGCCAAGCCGAGTCATCCGGCTCAACAGCTGTAAGGAGGGACTTCTCTCTCTTTCTCTCCCTCTCGCATGTACAGTATAACCCCGTTGATGCGTTCTAAGTTCATACGATTTCCTAGTTTGTACGCTGTCAATTGCTAACACTAAAAATTCTCCGTAGTACATTTCTTACCAGTTAGTACCTTACCTGGTTTCTTACCTGGTTTGTGTTTCCCCTCGCGTTTCTTTTTTTTTTTTTTCTATTAACGAGTTTACTGTACTAACCCATTCACTGCCAAGTTTTCGCTATGTCTGGTCCTTGCTTGCTGCCTTTTTTTTTTATGTTCGTTGGGTGGAAGTGTTATGCTAGTAGTGCACTACAATGCTCCCCAGGACCTGCAAAGCAAACACTGTATTCAGGGATACCTTATTTAGTAAAGAAGTTTCACTGAATGCAGACAAATGAACACTCAACTAGTTAACAAAATACGCAGCAGTTAATTAGGACGTCCAGGTGTATGGAAAACTTTCTAGCATTACATTCTTCAACACGATGCACCCGCTGTCACACAAAGCAGCAGCTGATGGCTAACACAAAGACAGCGAGACTTGTAAAGCTGCCTGTGTTGCATCCGACTCAGCACAGCTGGGCTGCTGAGACATGACGAGGTGGCACGGATGAAGAAATATGCAGTCCATCTGTTGTCTCAGATCTACGCGATCTATGTTGTCTGCGTGTTTATGGGACTTTTCAATGCATGCGCAACTGCCCCCAATTTGCACGAGTTGTCTCACGAGTGGCGGGGAGTTAAGTAAAGAGGTAACATGAATATGCTTGGGTGTGGCAGGGGCTGTGCGTGTGTAGTCCCCTGAGTGGACTCCTCGCACAAACCAGCAGCGTTGTCTGCGTTCCAAGAGTGTTATCAGTGTTTCTCGTAAGCAAGTTCTTTTTTTTTTTTTTTTTTCCCTGAGGTTGTGGCGTTATTGCGCGTGAAGTTCTTGATTGCCACTCGCTTCACCTTACACCGTGCAACGTACACAAACCACCCTCCTTCTAACATGGTCCGCTTCAGGACAGGAGGTAACAGGACACAAAATAGGTGTTTTTTTTTTTTTATACATATTGTTGCATCTTAGTAGACGAGGTGTAGACAGCAGGATGGCGATGTACCTATTTATTAGGCGTAGCGCTACACCGAAGAGTACAGGCAGCAAGGGTATGCTGACGAGTCCCAGTGAAGATGGCTGAATCAGTCTGGACCCACACATTTGTATTGTCATCTTCGAACAACTGGCTGGCCAAGGAGCACGGAACGTATCACTCACGGGGGATCGTCCACTGCATGGTGATCACGCACAGAACGCAAGCAGGGGATCACGGCTTGACAAATATTGATTTGATTGATTGCAGGGTTTAACGCGCCGACGCAACGCAGGCGATGAGGCGCGCCGTAGTGGAGGGCTCCGGATTAATTTTGACCACCTGGGGATCTTTAACGTGCGCCGAAATCTCGTACACACGGGCGTTTTTGCTTTTCGCCTCCATCAGAAAAGCGGCCGCCGCGGCCGGGAATCGAATCCGTGACCTCGTGCTCAGCAGCGCAACGCCTTAGCCACTGAGCCACCGCGGCGGGTCTTGACAAATATCCACGTGACAATGTATATTTTGGGATCTTGGGAGTTCGCAGGTTACGCGAGAATCCACTAAATGTAGTAGTCAAAATATGGTCTTAACCCACCTGTTGCATGAGACCATTTACTAGGCTGGCATTTATTTACCTGTACCTCGATCATACGACACTTTCGCGCAGTGCCTTGAAAGTTGCATTATTGGGGTTCTGCTGTAGTTGTGGCTGCCCCGGGTCGTTTGGTGAACACTACACTTTGTGCTTTTTTTTTCTTGGCCAGCCCGGTAGTGCCCAACTTTGATGTGATAACTGCAGTCATTGAAGTTTGGAGATCGCACGCACAATTTTGTGATTAGCTAGGGATATGGCTCGGCCTCCTAGCGTTAATTGGGAGTGCCCGAGCATACTTTTTTGAGCCCCGTCTTTTGCCTCGTTATGTTGAAGCTTGTGAAACACTTCTATTTTCGCTTGGCTTGTGTCATACTGTAGCGCTTGTACGGGTTCAATTCGGTGCAAAATTGGTTATAACAAGTAGCCAGTTAAGGGCAGTTTTGAGAGCAGTCACCTGTACTGTAAGACGTCATTTTGACGCATGCTAGTACAGTGGAATCTCGATGATACGATTCTGGGTGATACGAATTTCGGGATGATACGAATTTCTGAAAAGTCCCGGCAAAATTGCATTGTTTGCAATGGGAAAAATTTCGGCTGTTACGAACGGACCTGCGCGGCCCGGCGGATGATACGAACGAGCCAGCGAGGCGCCCGACTGCCGAACAAGCAAGTGACGGCTCTCTCTCTCTCCATTTGTCACTTTTTTTTCTCCGGAAACGGTCGGGCTGTTGTTTTCTGCTCGCGAAAACGCGCCCCGCACGCCCCATGCGCGCCGCGAAACCTCTCGCACGCTGCGCGCGCCGCTGCCGGCGGCGGCAACATGGCGGCGGCTTCGGCCGCGAAGTGGCACGGCCGCTTGAGCGACTGCTTCTAGCCGCTCTTTAAAATGCCGCTCAAGGCAGACACGAAGTTTCTTGTGCAGTAAAGGAGCTGATAACGTTGGCGAAAACGGTACTATAAAACACCATCCGCGCCGCTAGTGAAAGCGCCCATAAAATATCTGCCGGAGTGCTAAGCCTAAACATCTCGGGCGGAGCCAGCGGGCTGTCTCGAGCGTTTCGCAAGTCGTCAGCGTCTTTTTCTGACCGAGGTAGGAGATACCGCGGGCGCGAAATCGTCAATGCGGCCGTGAAAATACAGCGCGCGCAAAGCCGAGGCCTGCGAATCGCGTGCAAAAACGCACCATGCGGTTCACGCTTGACTGTTGCGGCGTGTAGCGAGCTTGGACACCGGGAGTGAGGAGACAAGCGCGAATCTAGGCGAAGCGTTACGCGCTCCAGAAAGGACTGCTTTGTGACGTGGGGGTTTAAAAAAAGCAGAAAAAATCACGGATTTGTTCACGCGAAAGTAAGAAAAGAAATAAACGAAAACTTTTTTCAGCGCTCAATTTTTTGGTCTGTGTTGGTTCATACGAATTTCGGATGATACGAATATTTTTCGCGGTCCCGCGAGATTCGTATCATCGAGATTCTACTGTATTGATAATGGAGCAACATTAAGAAATAAAAGAGAAAAGAAAGAAACACGCAGAAATTTTGTTTGCTTGGCATTATCGTCGTTCGTCGCCCCTTGAACAACATAACAGCTATTGATGTCGCGTTGACACGAACTACAATTAAACGCTCATTTTGTTTCAGCATATCTTTACCTGGCTATGACCTAAATGTCGCCACAATTTCAAGAAACTGCCACAACTGATGTCAGAGAATCAGTATTACAAATGGATCAAACTATCTTCTAGTCCCCTTTGAGTTCAATGCTGCATCTATATCCAGGCTCAAGTCTGCCCCAAATTTGAAAGGCCCTTCTTGGTGTCTTCCTCCGCTGCAGTGCTTTTGAGAGCTGTCAAACGCGGCAAATTTTGTGGGAAGAACATATTCAGATTATTGGGTTCAACGTGCCGAAGCTACACCTCGACTATGAGGTGAGCCGTAGTGGAGGGCTCCGGATTAATCTTGAGCACCTGGGGATCTTTAACGTGCGCCGAAATCTCGAACACGCGGGCATTTTCGCCTTTCGCCTCCATCAGAAAAGTGGCCACCACGACTGCGATCGAACTCACAACGTCCTTGGGCTCAGCAGCCCAACACCTTAGCCAATGAGCCACTGCGGCTGGTACAGTAGAAGCTTATTAAAGGGACACTTCGCTACGAAACATTTGCACGATACAGTTTGGTTGGCTTTTCTGTTTGCCACGTTAGAAATGTCAAATGCAAGAGACCTTGGTTACCCGAGACGTTTCCAACGGCGTATATGCGTTTCCTAGTCAGTACAGCCAGCCGTCACCTGAGCTTGCTTATGGGATTTATATCAGAGCATAAACGTACCTAAACCATACAAAACCACCCTAACTGAAATAAATGACAGCCAAAACGGACCTGCAATGGTTGAAAACTACGGTGTAGAAAAATAATGAGCACATATAGCCGAAAGCAACCTAAAAGGGGAAGACCCGCAAAAACGTACCAGAAGCAGTAGCTGAAACTGGCCAAAAGGCAACGAAAATACCTGAAATCCCATTTATATTGCATACAGATGTCATAAATGGATTATATGTGTGATAACAAATGTTAACATTCAGATATGACAAACCCTTGAAAATAAAAAAAAGCAACCCGGGTTATGATGTTTGCTTCGCAGGAGCGGAACTAATGCACTACAGGACCAAGCGGTCCTGAGCGAATAAATTGAGGGCCAGACGCACGTGGACATAGCTTCAAACATGCCCATAGATGGCGCCATGCGTCGCTTGGCTGTGCTGACTAGGAAACGCCGATATGCGTACCAACGTAACTGTAGGAGCAACGTGTATCTGCGTTCTTTGGAACGACACACACAATACAAAAGAAGAGTACTGTGCAGTCTCATGCACAGAATTGGAAAAAGCATAACGGGGTTACACTTACCTATACCACGGAAATAGCTCTTTTAAGCTAAGCAGGTACGGGAAAGAAGCAGCATTTTACTTTTTCGTACGTGTGAAAAATTGTGAGCCACGTTGTACCTAATTAATGCACTTTTCTAACACGGAAATTTTCACTGAAAGTTTTCTTGTGAAAAAGTTTCTTTCTGTGAAATTAGTTCCTAGCGATGCATCAAAAAACTGATTGTCTTATTGCACTCCCCACGGCTTATAGTGTTCGAAAATGTAAAGATTAGTCTTATGACCAGCACAGTTTTGTCTATTGTTCCTCCAAAAATGGTTAATTACCTCCAATTATCTCGGGAACTAATTGACCAACTGAAAAAATAATGCCATATTGAAATCAGTGGGGGAAAAAACAGCAAGGCTGACAAATTTCACAGGAGCTTACTTAAAAATTAAAAGAAATAGTTTTAAGAGCAGTGTCCCCCCTTAAAGGCCAACTGCACTCAAATTTCACCTCGGCCAAATTTGTTTTTAATGCGTAGTAAGTACCCCCAAATAAGCTGAGACACAAGTGGTAGCCCCGTGAAACGCCTCGTTAATCAGTCAGAAGCGTTTAAAAAGGCCCGCCGCAGACCACTCTGCACCTGCCGGCGGATCGCGTAAACAGCCATGACGCGCCTGTGACGTTCCAGCCGACGGTGGCTTTTTCCTCTGGCCAGCCACGCAGCTGGAGAACCGGTCAGCTCTGCTGCCCCGTGCGCGCGTAGAGCTTGCGCGCAGACATTCTCCCGAACTGGTGACCGTCCGGCCGCTCGCTGGACGGCTGCAACGTCACTGCAATGGCCGCGCTCTCCTCGGTTTCGGTTTCAAAATCGCCGATTTTTGCTGGCCGCTTGCAGCGTCCACGCGCGTATTTCAGCTGTTGTATTTTGCATGTTGCTTTCTTTTTAAGCAGACTATACGGAAATAGGGTTTTCAAGAAGTCGAAATTTTGAGTGCAGTTGGCCTTTAAGCCATGAACAATGAAGGGGCTTTGTTGTTGATTCATTTTTGTTAGCTATGGTGCAGGGCAGTAGCTGGGATGGGAAATCCCTTCATGGTTTCTGCGTTATGAAGTACTGCATTGCAGTTAGAAGTTAAAACTAACGGGGGAAGCAGTACTGATGCAGGTTGTCAAGAATGGCTTGTTCCTGGAAATACGTCATTAGTAACGAGCTACCAGTTGAATGCTGGAAAATCCCTCGTGGGAACATACATCAACTACAGAAGTCGCGGCAATACCAACCACGTGTTGATCGTGTAATGGGGGAGAAGAGAACCCACCCACCCTTCTAAGAAAAAAAAAAATGCAGGGCTAACTCTTTTACACAAAATGCAATGATATGACAAAAAATTCTCTGACATAGTAACATTGGCCGAGGTGGGATTCAATGGAAAAATGTCCATGAGCCTAACTTGCCAACGGATTCCTTTGCTATTAGTTCTGTTTTGAGCAGAGGAAAGTTGGGTTAGAGGGAATTTCTCGCAGGTGAAGCTTTCGGTGAAGCTTTTCTATGCGAGAAACACACTGTGGAAAAGCCAAGAAGCTTTCTTCGTAAAATAAAAAAAAATGCTTCCCGTGGTCACAATCAACGCGGTGACCCCGACGTCTATTCCATTGCGCCATTCCAACACGGTCGAAGCAGTGTGGGTTCTGGACTCTGACATTTCACGCAGGTTGCATGATGGGATAAGGCTGCACGTTTTAAACATCTTTCTCTTAACAAAGGGGCTTCATGTTTTTTTTTTTTTTTTCCTAAGGTGAAGTGTAAATAGCTGACCGTGGTTAAAGATGAACTGAAAAGCTGTGCAGCATTCGGTATACTTGAAGAATAAAAAAAAAAAATTGTCCGCATCTAAGTTTGAGTGCTGGCTTCTGCGTTAGCACCGATTTGGCACCCTTTGAAGTGGATAGGTGTGAATGTTGGAGACCTGCTCCTCAGAGTGTACGCAACATTTCTGCTAAAGAAACAGCGTGCACCTGACGAGCCAGCAGATGAAGGGAATTGCCGTTTTAATAACAAGAGTGAAGGTCAGGGTAAAAGAAAGGCCAGAAATGTGTCTTTGGTATGAGGGAGCAGGCTTGGGTAAAAGGCTTTGCAGTTTGAACTAAGTGACGGAAGTAGGGCTCGGGTGTGGCACATAATGGGACGGAAGGCAACTGGTGGACCATTTTCACCGGAATGGTTGCCAAGAGACAGTCGTGGTGCGTGCGCAGAGGGCCAATATCACGATAGAAACAAACTCAGACACATTGACACCATCGTGGGCTACCGACGCCCGACTACATCATTTATTGCACAGTGCACATACCGTATTTATTCGATATAAGGCGGTCACGATTACAAGGTGAGGGTGCACTTTTGAGAGTAAAAAAAATAGCCATATATATGTACTGAGCTTCAAATATAAGGGGGCTGTGACTTTCAGACTACGGATTTGAAAAAGAAACTTCACCTTATATTCGAAGAAATGCAGTATATACACAACATCACAGGCTAACAGGTCACAGCGCCACCTCTCACGGTCATGCAACCAGTACTATTACACAACAACAGTAAGGGAAATAAAGGAAGACCACAAGGGTTCGGTGGCGCGGTCGACAAAAAATTGCTTTGGTTTAGCTTTGGTTAAACCTAGTTGATAGCGGAAGCATCACTGCCCTAACCAGGCCCATTGTTGAGGTGTGGTTTCGCAATGATATACAGACATGTTTGCAATGAATACACTGTCTAGAATCATCTTTTTTTGCCTCATGGCATTGTTTAAGGGGCACACTGTCTAAAACCAAAAATGTTTATTTTTTGCAGTTATGGGAATAAAAATTGGAGGACGTGTAGTTTCTCATTCTGATTGTAGATATGAAATTTGTTTTTGTGCAAAGCAACTACATTCAAATTCATTCGGATTGTTAATTTGAAAATGGCCGCTTAATTTCTCCTACAGACCAGATGGAATGATACTGTTAGTCTTATTGCACTCCTTGATTTGTGCACAGTTCACTGGTACCTTGTTCAGCTGCCTCACTCTAGCAGTTTTTTTTACAAAGGCTGTCACAAAATCAAACATCAAAGCCCGAATGAATTTGAATGCACTCGTCTTGCACAAAAACAAATTTCATATCTACAATCCGAATGAGAAAACTACATATGTCCTCCAATTTTTATCAGCATAAGTTTATGATCAAGGACCCATGTATTCCCTTAAAAGCCTCGCCGCTGTACGAGCGACCACAGCTGGATGTTGGTATTCCTCCATCACACATGGCTCTGTAGCGCACGTAGCCTTGTGGCCTTCCTTTGTGGCGTGCGCTTATTGCTGCGGTGGCGGCCTCCTCGCTTTCCTTCGTCAAGTGGCGACATGGGTCCCACGCACGTCCTATCTCTCCCTGTTATTGGGTCGCTGCTCCGTGCCGTGCACTTGCGGAAGGGGGTGTGGTTTGACCTCTAGCGCTCAAGGGCAAAACTGGTCACCCCGCAAAGAGGCCCGAGGTAGTGTAGTTGTAGCGCTATAAAAATTGTTTTCGTTTGGGCGAGCAAGTTCGTGTCTCTTTGCTGAGGAAAATTTGCTTCATCAAAGTGAACAAATCTGTGTCTGTCTCTTCTTGCTGTGCGATCTAAATGACCTCTTCCCCACGACTAAACGGTGCTGTCTTGGGCAACGCAGCCCCCAGTCCAACGAGACCCGTGGTTCGGCGGCAGGTCCTCCCCCCCTCACGAGGAATTGGCATGGCGGGTGGCAACAATGTGGGAGGAGGGGGCACCATCATGCTGCGGCGATCGCTCACCGAGGCAACGTCAGGGAGGCTGGGTGGCACCCAGGGCCGCTTCACCTCTACCATGGGTGAGTCTCAAAGGGGGGGGGGAAGAATTCTCTCGTTACGGCAGAATTTTTGCAGCGAAGCTGCGCATGGCTGGGTTCCGACCGCATATAATAAAACTAAAACATTGCATAACTAGCGTATATGTTCTGTACCTCAATCTCAAGCAGGTGGTATGTTGAAAAAACTATGCTGAAACTAATTGTAATTGCCAGGAGGGCTGTCAATTCGCCGACTTTCAGTATCACCACACAGAGTTCCCTGAAGTTAAAACCATTCGATGTTCGCGCCGGAAAAGTGGACGGCCAGTTTTTCCTTTCTTCGAGCCTAATGTTGAAACGGTCGTAACTTCTGCTCCGCGTGGATGGAATGACGCCTTTGTTTCACTGCAGATCTTGACTTGTTCACAGTTCACTGACACCATGTCTAACCGCACCTGTGTTGCAGTTTGTTTGCAGAAGCTGTCCTAACATTGAATCTAAATGTTCAAACAAATTCTAAAATTGTATAATGCTGTTTTACTCAAGAAGTAATTAGACACCTTCAGTGACAAATTACATCCCATTTATCGTCGTCGTGACTGTAGTTATAAGTTTAAACGTACAAGACCCCGAAAGTGCAGTGAAACCATTTCTGTGAAAGTGCTGCGCAAGTTATGCGCCAGTTTGTGTCAGTCTCCTTTGCCATCATATTGTCTGGCACAGAGGGTACAGAAACGAAGCTTTTTATGCCCTCTGCCGACTTCTTGTGAAATTTTATTGTACAGTGGAACCCCGATCATACGTCCCCCAGTTTTATAATGACCCGCTTCCTATGATGGATCGCCGCAGTCCCGTCAAAGTTCCCGCAGAAACGATGCATTAAAAACCCGATGATACGACGCTTGGGTGCACACGGTCTGCTTCATACGACAGACCCTGGGGGATAAACCGGCATTTTTTCATCTTTTACGCCGCTTCGCTGCATCGTCTCAATCTTTTGTTATTCTTAACCCCCGTTTAGTGATGCTTGATGCGCAAAGATCTGCAGATGGGCCGGACCACTCGCTGAACAGATGCAAGCAAGCAGGCGGGTACTGGTGGGTGGGAGCTTAACATTTCGATCAGGAGTTTGAGCGAGAAAGAGGGCACCGACGAAATAGCGAAAAGAAAAAACTTAAAAGACATTTCGGCTCCCACACGGGAGCCTTGTTCCCAATTAATTTATTGCATACAAAAACGGCCTTAAAGCACCGCTCACTCTGAAGGCATGGCAATGGCATTGACATTGCACGTGACGCACCATGAAACGTCCCTTTGCTAGCTATTGGACGAGCCTACACACAACGTTTCGATGAAATTAGCAGCACTGACTGTGAGGACAACTTTATTAACTGCACATTGCCTCATGGCCCTTTCTTTATGGCCTTCACTATTCTTATCAGTGTCTTATGCTTACCCGGTGTCTTTCAAAGCCATGTTGTGGCTTCGTTCCTTTCTTTCCTGCCTTTTCTTTTTCTTCACATCGCCACCTCGTACTTTGTTCGTTTTGCTTCCCCCTCGGCACCACTGGGTTCATTGCCGTCGCCCCACACCGTTTTTTTTTTTTTTTTTCTTGGTTTTCTGTTTTCGCCAGTAACGGCTTCACACCTCCCTCTCTCTCTCTCTCTCTCTCTCTCTCTCTCTTCGCCTCTCTCTCATCTCCGCTCTCTCTCTCTCTCTCTCTCTCTCTCTCTCTCTCTCTCGCACTGCCTTGGCAGTTCAAGACTCTCTCCTTTTCCCCTCTCAATTTGCTCGGCCATGCTGGCCTTCCCAGCTCATCTCACAGCTACGCAACTGCAAGGGGAAAGGGGCACAAAATAGTCGTACTATTTTCGTTATAAAACTTGGGTCCCTCTTACGCGTTCGCAAATTACGCGGGAACGCGTAAATATAGTAATTTAAGTAGAGTAAAACCCAGTTACAAGAGACACTTGGTTATGAGAGACATTTGAAAAAGAGTTTGGTTGGTTTTCCTATGTTGTTCGCCATGTTAGCAACATTGCATACAAGAGACCTTGGTTACAAGGGACACGTTTTTTTGGATCCCTTGAGTGTCTCTTGTGACGAGGTTTTACTGTACCATAAAGTACTGAGCAAGCGCCCCCCTCTGACGAGGGATAGTTCACTGAATTTTGGGGAGTGGGCCCTTTTCGGAACTGCCCCATGATTCAAAATGGTGGCATGAAATGTTAACCCCACTTACTTCCCACGCCCCCCCTCCCCCCCACCACCCCCAGAAAATAAAATACTGCAGTGCATTGGAGCGGAGCATATTTTTAATAAAAGACCGTGAAGCCTGTCTGGGCGCAACCAGTGTTCGCAATTTGCACAGCATTCTCGCCAACAACGTTGTTGATACTGTTAGCCAGAGATCCATTCTAGCCTCCGTCTGGTCTATTTTTGGGTGGTGAATAAGGTGTACTTGTCGCATGTTCAGAGGGCGTTCACGGCAGAGTGAAAGGCCTTCACTGCCTGCCTGGATAAACTTTCCGGTGTCTCTGGCTTTCGTTAGTGGCACGGTGCACTGTAACACCAAACCGCTGTTTCTGTCGTTCAATGCACTGGCTCGACACAACGAAATTTCTGAGCTGCAAGCTCTGCACTATTTTAACAGCTACTTCAGACAGAAGCCGGTTACTCACAGCACGCCCTGCACTTCTTTCTCGCTCACAAAACTCAAAAGGAGTGTCATCCACTCCTTCGCTGAACACCGCCGCACCGTTGCCCAACTTTTGCTGAAGGCCTTGCCAAAGTTCTGCGCAACGAACTATCGTACTTTTTGTCCCATTCATATGCCCTTTTTATTCTACAACTTCAATTCTCTTATCTGTATACGAATGCATGTCAAAACTACCGCAGGGTGAGACAGCTGCGCATATTGCGCACTTTTGATACAAATTTGTTTTTCCTGCGCCAGCTGCTCCAAAAGCTTGAAAAGTGAAAAAATTGCACCAAACTGCTCCAAAACAGCCCGAGAGCCAAGGATTTTAACGCTCCCGTCAGTTTCAGGGGGAAAATGCTTACTGATGGCATAATTTTCCAGCACCCCCCAAGGTCATGCTGTTTGTAAAGGTTTAATTGATTGATCATTTAAGGGGGGAGTGGGTCTTTAGACAATTTTTTTTATTATTAGGGCCAGCTAGATGAAATTGGCAGTCTTAAGCAGTTTTTTTACACTGATTTCAAATAAGTAATTGGTTTTGACATAGCTTCATTTGTTCAAAAAATACAACACTTTGAAATTTATTTATTGAGGCATTTCTTACGGGGGTTTAGAGCCATTTCGCTTTAGCAAACTCAATGATGATTTATACGGACATAATGCCAAAGGTCTACTCTGGGGGGCTATGCTATTTTTATTAATTTTGAAGACTTTTGCAAGGCATGAAAGAGGTGATCATTTGATATCAGCAATTCGTATAAAATTGCCTCATTTTTATTAATTTCTGCAAATAGGTAAACAATGACAAAGCAATCAAAATAGCATCACCCCCTAGATCAATTCAGTACGAATACAATGGTACCAGTCTTGTCATCCTAGCCCAAGAGCAACATTACAAAAACCTCCGTAAGGCAGAGCTTGGTCTTGCAAAAAAAGAAACTGAGAAAATTGCATTTGAAGTTTCAGATCACGGTAACTTTTGCTACAGCAATAGCTAAAACAATTAAATAGCATCATTTTGTAGCTCTATTCTTCACGAAGAAAAGCATACCAAGTATGTGACTGTAACACAAAAATAACTCTGAAAAGATTGACGTAAATTCACACGAATACCGTACAAATTGCAAAGGAAAATTAAATTTTCTACTGTTACACCTCAGAAACTGTATATCCTCATTCACCTTTTCTCTGTGTCTTTACAGAATACAGAAAGGCACTAATACCATGTGCTGCTGTTATTTTGTGCTACCAATGAGACTAAAGCACAGCAGCCACCCAGAACTAGATTGTCCTGCAATGCATCTCAAATCTACAGCAAGGCTGTAGTGAAATGCACTTTGGAGATCAATGCTTCAATGATGCAAATAGCATCAGCTGCTAGACCAATTCAATACAAATGAAACTATACCAGTCTTGTTATCCTGGCTCAAGAGTAAGATAAGGAAACACCCCGCAAGGAAGAGCGTGACCTCACAAAATAAACTGTAGAGCTGCAGGTGGACTTCAATTTGGGATGGATACCAGAGTGATAAAAACAGCATCACCTGCTAGACAAGTTGGCGATGGATACCAGAGTGATAAAAACAGCATCACCAGCTAGATCTAATATTTAAATGATACCAGTCTTATCACCCTAGGTCAAAAGCCTGATAGTGGAACACTCAGGCAGAGCATGACATCGCAAAATAAGAGAAATGCATCTTTAATTTCTAACTCTTGCTACAGCATAGCCCAATATAAAAAGCGCCGTGTCACTCTGTTCCTCAAGAAAAAAAAAAAACGAGTATGCGACCGTACCACAAAAATAATCAGGAAGGCTCTATGCAAGTAATGAAAAACTTTGTAAACAGCGCTGGAAAACTGCACTGCCCTTTTGCTGAACTTCAAGTACGGGCAGTTCCTACTTTGCACTTCCTTCAATGCCTATGCAAACTAAAGAAAAGCACAAACATATTGTGCTGCCAACTTTGTTTTTCACAAATGAGACCAAAGCACAACAGCTAACTAAATCCGGACGTTTTCACGCGGCGCTTTTCGACCAGATTCGTACGTGACAGGCGATCTCGGCACCGCCGTCTACGGCGTCTTCCATCGTGTTTCCGTACGCTTGCAGCGCGTAGTTTTCTTGAGGTAAAGGTCTCCAGACATTGCGGCACGAGACATAAAGACGTTGTGACAGAATTGCAGTCAATAACGGCAGAGAAAACACACCCGAATTGAAAATACTGCGGCGCCGAACGCGCGCCTGCAAAACAAAACGAAAAAAAATGGCGGCTCAACGGCGCCGGCCAATCAGAGACGCGGAACGGGGGGCTCGACTCGAGCGCGCCTGCTCCTGCCAATCAGCGGCTCCGAAACGACCTTCGGTAAATCGGCGGTACCGCTCGTTCTCCTCATGCGACGCCATTTTGAGTTGCCGCAAAAATACGCACAAAGAAATCAGCTACAGCGAGCCCAAGATGGCCGCCGCCGGCAGTCTGCTTCGAGTGTGGCGCGCGCGCGAATTTCAAGCTTTTTTAGCCCGTTTTTTTGGCGTTTTGCGGCTCCCCGCTGCGTTTTCAAAGTCGTTTTTGAGATTATTCCCGATCAAATTCAGCGGTGAAACTTTTAGAGTAGGTGCTTGAAGGTATAAAGACTTCAAAAATGTGTTTTTCCCAAAATGCGTATTTTCGCGATTTTGGACCATTCTAAGACCCGCGTCCCCCCTTAATAAAAAACCGGCATAAAATTGTCCCCGAGACAGTTTTTTTCAAAAATGACAATGTCGGGTTGCACATGTTATAATATTCTGTGAGTTTTAAACGTTTTCCGATAGAAAACCATTGCAAATTCCTGCAGAAAAAATTACTGTGTACGGAGGCGACAAACTGCTTGTGCAAGTTGATGAAAAACAGCAATTTTCGGAGCGCCGTACCTCCGGAACGACATTACTGGGCGCCGCCATCTTGTGTGGTGAAGATTGGAAAACGAGCCGCTGGGCGAAGCAGCTGCTCGGGGTTCGGGCAGAGTGCTCTTCGCCGATTTCTACCGTGGTTTTGGTTATGGAGGTGGCTGGATTTGCATTTAGTAGTCGTTTGAGTTGTTGCGGGAAGTTGCGCGACTCGAAAGACGGAGTTCAAAAACAACGTGGTGCCCGCGAATTCGCCAGTGTTTCGGCCTTGAGTGCGAGGAGTGGTGCGTGCTTGAAATGAAATTTCGGACTCATTGCAGTGTTATAAAACGCTGAGTTATTGCTGCCTTTGGCAACGAGCTCGCGAGCCGCGGAATGGGGCGATCGACACTGCCGAAGTGGCAGCGCAGGCTATAGATCGCCGCAAAATGTTCAAGCAGTGTCCGATAGCGGGACGGGCTATTATTGCACGCTTGTACTAATGGTTGATCTATCCGAAGTGAAATTTAATGCCAAAAGAGAAGGTGGCTAAACATACCAACGCTACTCAAATTACGATCGTAGTGAACGTGCACCTTGGGGATTGAAATGGGAGGGCTGGTAGGGTGCGACGACTGTCAGCAAACCCACACTTTGCGCAATTTTGGCCGGGGCTCTCTACTCTTGTGCGTAAGGCCAAGTATGGGATTACAAAAATATTAATTTCGGCATCCACATGATAATAAAAATGCCTTACGATTGCTTAGTTTTTCAATTCAATATCTTCGACGGCACTTCCATACTAGCACAGAGCCTAAGAAGTAAAAAAAAAATGGTTTGTAAAAGGTAGTGCAGTCCATACCTTGTGATCCTCCGGTGAAAAAAAACCTTATTGAAAGGCTGTTTCAGTGTTATATGCACGTTCGAAACCGATTAAAAAGTGCAGTTTTTTCCTCCAAGTTGCCAAAAATTTGATTTTTTAGGCTCCTAAGGTGACATAATAAATGTCGTTCTTCTGCTCCAAATCAAGATTCTCCTGCTCCAAAATCGAAATTTCGCTGCTCCCAAAAGTGCTCCCAAAACTGATTTAGCTGTCTCACCCCTGCTACCGTTACCACAAGGTCTCAAGCACATTTGGAGCATGTTAAAAATCACCAGGTGGTCAAAATTAACCCTTTGAGGGTCACGGCCGTAGATGTACGGCATCGGCAAACACCTTCAAAATGGTCAATAACGTACATGTATGGCATTGCTTGTATCTTTAAAAAGCACGCCTTTTTCGCCAACTTCTCTTGCTTGGCATGTGCTGCCACATTTCGGAAATACGTCAAATTTTTTTCTTGTGTTGATGGCTCTTCTTTTTATTTTTTTTTGATTTACTTCCGCGGCACGCCGGCTATCTCTTGCACATCCGCTAACGAGGGGGCGCGCTAGGTATCGCCCACCGGGCACCCGGGCACCTCTCGCTTCTTGCACCTGCCACAGACCAAGGGCGCCTGCGAAACTGATGAGGCTCTTTTCTCCTTTTTTGTATTTTATGGGCGGTGTGCCGTCTATTGCTCCCGCATCCGGCTGCGTGCACACAGCGGCTGGTTTTTAGTGTCGTCCTCTAGGCGCTTCCCGCTTTTTGTGCCCGCGAAACTGATGTCTACCTGATTTTGATCCACTCAAAAGGTGCCGGCTTCTTACTCTCTTGTTTTTATTTAGAATTTTTTCTTTTGTTACTCATGAATAAAGAACACGTATGTGACAACACAAACTATTTTTTTGTCACTTTATGGTCACCCTAAAAAAGTTACGGTAATTTTTTCTCGATATAGATTCGTCCGTAGAATTTAGATCAGCAATAAAAAAATCGACCCTGGGGGGTCGCATTTGGCGAAAAAATTCGACCCTCAAATCCGGAGCCCTTCGCTACGGTGCACCTCATCACCAGTGTAGCGTCGGCATGTTGAACCTCATATCCAATCACAAGCACATTCGGCAGTGTCAGATGACGATACCAAAATGGCAAGCGTGAGTGGAATTCATGCTGTGTGTTCTTGGATTGGCTTTTGGATTATACAAGAGCACAGTCAGAAGTGTTCCGGGGCAGTTTTGGTTTCGCTGGTTTGGGCCATCTGAGATTGGTTGGGGGAGCAGGGGGAGGGGGCTTGTTCAGTAGGACGCGAAAACTCAAAATACTCAGATTATGGGAGCAGGGCGCTTACACTGGTGGGGGCGCTTGGTCGGTAGTTTACGGTAAGTTCTTAGCCCACCTGTCGCTTGAGACCATCTGCTAGGGCGGCATTTAGCCACACCCCCAATCGTACGACACGCTGGTCGTATGGCGCTTTCATGCAGCCCCTTGAAAGTTGTATTATCGGGGTTCCACTGTACTTTTTCAGCCCCAACAGCTGTCGTACATGAGCCTCTTTTTTACCTCTTCTTCGTCCCAAAAGCCGCCTCGCACAGACCCGGACCAGCCCGCGATCGCCTCGGTCCGAAGGTGGGGGTGGCTGCAGCAACGACCACCAGGACTGTGCGGACGACGGTCGTCCCGACGTCAGCCGTGGCGGCCGCGAAACGTGCCAGCACACTTGGCCGCACAGGCATCAGCCGAAGCACGACCGCACCCCAGAGCGTGTTCTCGCGTCTAGGTGGGGGAGGTGCCGTGTACTGAGATAACATCACCACGTGAACCATCGTTATCCTCATTCATCTCCTTCCCTCCCTCCCTCTCCCTCTCTCTCTCTTCTGTATTTTTATGATCAGCCTGGGATGCTTTCCATGAGCAGTGATTGAAATCTCCTGTGGGACGCATTTACTGGATGGAGCGTCATACTCATCCATCATTTTTTTCTTCCCTCTCTTCGTTTCTTCCTTCCTCTTTTTTTTTCCTTTTTTTTAAAAGTAACCTGGGACGTTTTCGGTGTGGAGGGATTGAAGTATTGTGTGGAGGCAAGCTGTGCATCACAAAAGCGAAAGAGAATGGAATCCTGAGGTGTGAGAGGCAGCTTTTTTACGTCTTAGAGGTCAACAAAAGAGGTGGACGATATTTCTCACTCAACGAGATGGTTTCAGGCTGCGTTAAGAAAAGAACATGAGAGCAACAGTATCCTATCTTGGGCATTTGAATGGTTCCTGTGTGCTTTAATAACGCGCTGCTGCAGTAGAGGAAGGAATTGTAACTAAAATTACACACGCAATTTCTGTCGAGGGGGCTTGGTATGAAAACGTTGTGAAAGCTGCTTTGTTTTCAAACTTCCTCGTTTTTGTCTCTTTTTTTCGTCCAGGTTGCTATCCCATTTTATTTCCTTTTTTTTTAATGTCTTTGCGATAAAGTTGTATCCTCACGTTTTAGCGCTTTTTTTTTTTTTCAGGTTATTTAAACAAAGAGTAAAACTGTTTACAATGACCATTCTGGAGAGTTGCAGCCAGAATGCTTCTGGCTAGTACATTTAGATGCAATTTCAAGTGTTGAGCTATGCTTTCTCGAATCCTTGGAGGTACGTTGCGGTAAGGGTTCTTTCAGATGCACTAATGCGCTGTGACGTGTTCATCATACCACAGGCAGTCATCATCTTACCATACCATATAGCAGGGTGGCCCCAACACAGCCTCTTACAATAGCTAAAGTGGATGAAAGGCTGTGCCTGAGGTTGACCACAGATGTTTTTTGGGAAACCGTCACCATCTGGTGAATTCTGTTTTGCCATCGTAATTGTTTTGCTTCATAAATCTAGGCACCAAAATATGGGGACTTTCTTGGATGGATTTTACCACCTCAGTTGCCTTTCCGTGTGCTTTTTCAGACATGTTGCCTACGAGCCAAAACCGTTTTACGTGCTTTGCTGTTTGCGCCCGGGGGTGTCGGGTGAACAGTCTTTTTAACGTTCTCACGTATGCACTCTGCCGTGCAATGCTTCGAAAAAAAAAAAAAAGTGCATATTGCTGAGTGAAACGAGTATCAGCTGGAAAAGCTTTATTTGCTAGAGTGGATGGGTAAGCAGTAATTGCGCACGGCTTCGTGCATCCTCAGTGAATTAACTCGTCAATGTGCGACACCAAGTTTGTGCATCTTATTCATCCTCTATTGCCCTCTCTCTTCTTTTGTCATCTTCATCTAGTGCTGTGCGCGTAAACCATTCAGCGGAAAAGAAACAGTGCACAAAAAGGAAAAGCGTGTGTGCCTTGCATTGGATCACTTTTTGTTTGCCAAGAAGAAAGAAGAAGTGCAAATGCAATACTTTCTGCTTGGGCTTTTTTTTTTTCCCTTCTTTTTCGGCACATTATGGTCATTATATGGCTGGGGTGTCATGTGTTTACCCAATTATATTGCCGTACTGTTTGTTTAGGCAGGGTCAATAGCTTCTTCAGTGTGGTTGTGGGAATGCACTGCAGTAAGCGTGTAACTGCAACAGTAAGGAAAATTATAAGACGACTGCTGGCACCAAAATTAAGGTTACTGATTCGAATCTACAGAATGTTCACAATTTGGAATTTGCTAGAGGTGTGTATTCTGTTCGTTTGTTCAAACAGTAAACGTTAGTGAAAAGTTAGCACTTGCTTTGGTAAAATGTGGACCCAGAGAAAAAAGGCTCAGTGCAAGCAGCTCGCTTGCAAAGAGTACTTAGTGTAAGAACCACGAGCCCCTTTGCACAATTTGGAATTTAAGGCTTGTGAGTTGAGTGTATTTTGTTCATCTTGCATTGACCCACACATGCCAAATGTTTTACCATTTGCTCACATAGGAGCTGGTGTTGTAATAAAAAAAGCAGAGCTGCACGTTTGAATTGACAAGCCTAGCCTAGCTGTTATGGTTCACTTAGCTTAATTAACTTGCAAAAATTCGTAGTGCAATCAGTTAGTGCGGTTAAAGAATGGTACGTGTGTGTTTCTGCTAAGCCATAAAATTTTTCTTTCAGATATGTTTGAAGTGCCGGCTTTCTCAGCTTTTTTGCATGCTTCTTATTTCTAAACAAACTATCGACCGGTTGCAGGAGTTATTTCTTGATTTGTTGAGTGGTAATGGTTAAGAATCAATAGAATTTAGCTGCTTGGAGTGCGTTCTTCCCACATACAGTAGAAACTTGTCAGAAGAAACACTCAAGAGACCCGGGAAACGTCTCGGGTAACCAAGGTCTCTTGCATTTGACGTTTCTAACATGGAAAACAGGAAAACCAACCAAAACGTGTCGTGCAAATGTTTGGTAGCCAAGTGTCTCTTGAAACAGTGTCTCTTTTAATAAGCTTTTACCGTAACTGTCGCAGTGGGTCATTGGCTAAGGCATGCGTTCTCAAAGTGGGTTCCGCAGAACCTAGGGGTTCCGCAGGCCCTTCCTCGGGGTTCCGTGAGCCACTGATAATTTTTCCTGGTTCCGCACTCGCCAAGTAACCTAAAAGGGAACTCTAGGTGCGACCGATCTAAGGAACCTCCATTACTCATGTCCGAGTGTCAGTAAGCACATCTCAGTGCATAACAGAAAAGCGCGAGCTGCGCAATAAATCCCGCCAGCAGCTTGTAGCCAGCCAGGCTCCGAAAACGGGCCACGTGGTTAAACTATTGCACTTGAATGTCGGCCTTATATAACCCCATGCACATTTCTCCTGTTTGGAGATGGTGCACTAGTGCACGTGCTCATGTAAACTCAACATTCACGTGCAATAAATTCAAAAGCGAAGCAAGCTTGCTTCCTTTTGAATTTATTGCACGTGAATGCCAGCGTGAACGGAATGAAAAATGGCAGGGGGGGGGTTTCCTTAGCAGGGGTTCCCTGGGACCAACATGCTGGAGAATCCCTGGGCTAAGGTGTTGTGCTGCTGAGCCCAAGGACATTGTGAGTTCGATCCCAGTGGGGTGTGGTGGCCAGTTTTCTGGTTTCTGATAGAGGCAAAAAGCAAAAACACCCGTGTGTGCGAGATTTCGGCGCACGTTAAAGATCCCCAGGTGGTCAAAATTAATCCGGCGGCGGGGCCCTCCACTACGGCGCGCCCCATCGCCTGCGTTGCGTCCGGCGCGTTGAACCCAATAATCTGAATATGTTCTTCCCACAAAACTTGCCACTTTTGACAGCTCTCAGAAGCACTGCAGCACAGGAAAACACCAAGGAGGGCCTTTCAAATTTGGGACAGACTTGAGCCTTGATATTAGATGCAGCACTGAACTCAAAGGGGACTAGAAGATAGTTTTATCCATTTTGTAATGCTACGTAATTCTCTGACATCAGTTGTGGTAGTTTCTTGAAATTGGCGAAATTCAGGGCATAGCCGAGTAAAAGTATGCTGAAACAGAATTAGGGTTTAATCGTAGTTTGCGTCAACACGGCACCAATATTTGTGATCTTGTTCTAGTGGTGACGAGACAACGATAATGCCTAACAAACCAAATTTCTTCGTGTTTAACCAAATTTCTTCGTGTTTCCTTCTTAATGTTTGCTCCATTATCAATACGAGCATGCTGCAAAAATGATACATGATATCTTACAGTACAGCTGACTGCTGCTTCTCTCAAAATTCCCCCGCCCTTGACTGGTGGCTTGTTCTAACCTATTTTGCGCCCATCCAGAGAGATTACAAATTCATGCATGTGCGTCTTTCTCTGCCATCAAGCCTCCCAGAAATGTATTGCACTTTTCAGCTCTCAGTGCCCTTGCATTTAAAATAGCAGAGTGATGTTGTTTTGCTTCTTCCTTGCCGTTCCCATTCCCTCTTTGAAGAATAGAGGGCATTAAAGGTGTTTTGAAAGATTTTCCTTTTTTTTTTATCTTTATCTCTTTGTGTTCGCAACATCCGTTTATCCTATGGCTCACAATAGCTTCACGTATTTGTCATTCATCACAGCCGGTTACTCGAACCGGCTGCCATGATCACTCGATGAGTAATAAAGCTTTGAGAACATGTTCGAGAAGAAGCGGTGTTGTCTTGGTCTTTTATGAAAGTTGATCGTGTTAAGGGTTTACCCAGGATTCCAGTCACAGGAGGGAATTCTGGGAGTTGTGGCTTTTTTGTTTCTCTGTGGTACTAGACAGGGTTCGCACAGGTCGTTGAAAACCTTGAAAACCCTTGAATTTAGAAGTGTCAATTTCAAGGCCTGGAAAGTCCTGGAATTTTTAAATTGTCCTTGAAAACCTTGATTTTTCCGGAGAGAATCAATGGCCCTGTCTTTTCACAAGAATTTAAAGTGTTTGTCATGGATTTTAGGTGTTAACAATGTAAATGTAAAGAAACATTGTAACAATCAAGTTTCAGTGTATTGCGTGAAATTACAAGTGGTGGATTTTCATTATTACAAGTTTGGGAGCAGGCACTTGTCAATCCATCCATATCACAATACAATCCAGGGAAAGCCAGTTTTGCAATCCAATCGTCTGTGGACAATCGCCAAAAGGAGCATGTTTGCTTTGCCTCATACGCTCCATCTCACTTTTACGTGAAAGGTGGACTGTACATAGTTCATCCTGCCTTGCATTATTCACTGATACTCTTGCTGAAAATTCAGCAGGAGATTCATGGCAACATTATCTAAGTTTTGAAATAACAGCCTCAGAAAAACACAAAAGCAGGAATTCAGGCAAGGAAACCTCAGAAAAACACAAAGAAAGCCATGGAAACCTCTAAATACCAGCCAAAATAAAAAAATGAAGCTGGGGGCATTTACGCATTTACGAACCCGTTAGCACCTATCTAAATGTGCACTAATGTTTAGTATGGTTTGTGCAATAAAAAACTTTTGCATTATGTTGGAAAAGTTATAAATAATCCCAGATAAAACTTAGACGGGGATCTTGAAAATGTGTTTTGTGGTCCTTGAAAGTCCTTGAAAACCCTTGAATTTTTGCTTTTGAAGCCTGTACAAACCCTGTTAGAGCAAATGGTTCTTAGTTGTTATGAAGCACAAAATATGAAACTAACTGGCCTACCGAAATGCGCACTCAAATAGGCCCCGCGTAGCTTTCCTACTTTTGTGAAGCCAGTAAGTTGGTGGTGGGCTTTTGCTCTTTCTTCTTTTTTCTTTTTTTTTTTTAATGCATGACTGCATGGACTGAGTTTCAAAGTTTCGAGCTGCACAGTGCTTCAGTGTAAATTTCTTGTTTGTTTTCTGCCATTTGTGGTAGAAATTTGCCACCATTTTAAACTACCTTAATCGGTGTATAGAGCTGTAGTCAATTACTTGCCAAGTAATGTCAGCCAGACTAGGGGAAACAATCCTACTTAAATGTACACCATGTTACTGCTTATTCACTGCTGGAGGGGTTTGAAACAGTTGCACATGGAGTCTTGTTGAAAGTTGGTTACAGGAACAAAAGACAGCTGTTTTCTGTCCTGTTTACTAAGAAGTTTACAGCTTGTGCACTCTTGCCAGGAGAACTGCGCAAATTACACAACCTTGTGGTTTGCTACTCACTTTGAAAGGATCTGCTGAAGCTTTGTATGCATTCAGCCAATACAAGCCATGCTTCCTAATTTTTTGTTTCTTTCATGCTTTTTGATCTAAGGTACTTCTTGTCTCAGAATGTTTGGAGTGCTCAATCATAGGCCTTCAGACGAGGGTGGAACAAAATATAACATGTCTATGTACACACATGTTTGAGGCAAAGAAACCACAGTCTCTTATGGTAGTCAAGACATTCTGTTATAGGTTCCAGCTATGAAACAGCGCTGTAGAACAGCTATTAAGACAGGAGAACCACCCACGCTTACAGTAACGACTTGTGTGCACTGTAGCACTCTGCTTCAAGAGAATCACACTTGCCACTGAGGCAGGACGCGAAGCATTCGTCCATCTTCTGAGCAAGCATTGCAGCTGGACACCGCATCTTTGTTCATGGAGGAAGTCATTCACAGTCAGTTCCTGAGAAAAGTTACATTTTACTTAGAAATTCGTGACTCAATTTACTCAGTTCAAATGCGTACGTTTTCTTTTCTATGAAAACAGGTCTGAAAGTCACCTACGCATTAGAATCGGGTCCAAACTGTACACTAGTGTCTGCCCATTGCTGCCAACACTGGAGGGCAGCCATAGTACAATTTGAAGTTGATTTCACCACAATGGTACACCGTGATTTGCACAAAATAGAAACAATTGTGGCATGGAAAGTGGGGAAAAAGCTGCTCTATAGCAGCTTGATTGGCCCCACCTCCCGTTGTGTTAGGAAACCATCAAAGCCTTCATGTGTATAGGTGGTTTTCGCTGGAAAGTTTAGCTGCGATTTTCTTCGCCTGGCAACACTGGAAACGGCCGCTGGCATGGCACGGAAGAAAAAAAACACCGGCGTGCGTCTTCTGTTCCATTTCAAGCGGATCTCAATGGTGGTGTCAACAAAGATGTTTTCGATCGCTCTCAATTGGACTTGTAGCATTACTTTGCTCAGTGGGGTAGAGAGTTGTGCATCCAACACAAATAATGTGCCACGGTGGAGGAATTTCTCCACCGTGTAATGTGCGCACGGACAACTACCGCCACCTCGCGGGCCCGATGTAACCAGTGATGGCGCACTCACATGGTTGTCTGCATGCGGACTTGCCAGTGAATACAAGCTATAACACAAACACTCAAATATGAAAAAAAAAACGAATCTGGCACGAAACTTACAAAAAAGAAACCACTCCCCACAAAAGTGCAGGTAACTACACTTTGCCCACGCTACCTATCGTTATGTCTGGGGGTTCTGAACAGCAAACTGAGCAAGTTGGTTGAGTTGGTCGGAAAAAAAGGCGGGAACAAATACTTTTGGAAGAAGAAATGGACAACGCAAGCGCAGACCATGAACTGTATTTTTATTTGGAGAGACAAGAAATACTATGTAGGGATGTGCGTGGTAAAATCAAAGAGATAAAAACACATGAAACAAGCATACGCCCATCTTCCCGCGAAACCCTGATGTGATGTGATGCGACGCATAAGGGGGGAGCGTTTGGACTGACGCTGGTATTGGATTGCGTCAGTCCACTCGCTGAAGGGACTGTCGCTTCCATCACGTCTTCATCGGAAGATCTTGCACGGAGGTATCGTCAAGCTAAGTCAAGTCAAGTGCGAGAGCGAGCGCTGGACTGATCCGGCGCCGTGCGCTCCCCCGCTTATATTCCCGCTTTTGAAAGGAGAGCCGGGGGGGAGAGTCGCACACATGCGCGCACCCAGAGCAGCGAAGCGCACACGCGCAACTGTTGTTATGATAATGAGACGGAGTGAGAGTGTTGCGCACAGCTGTCGGAGAGAAGAACGGAGGAGAGTTGCGCATGTGCAGTGAGCGTGCGGACAACGCCGCGACAACGACGCTGGAGGGACATACCCGCGAGCAAGAGATGCGTCGCATCTAAAATGCTCATTTCCCCCTAAGCCTCCAACAAATGCCTATATCATTGGCACATGCCCGAAGATGTAACCGCAAGATGGCGTCCCTCACTCTGTAAGGGCCGTTGAAGGCTGACTTGCACTTGCATCACCTCTACCAAGGACTTTGAAAGCCTCCACAATCTCTTAAGTTTGCCTTCATTCAACATCGCCTTGGGGGACAACACATCGGGCTCTAGATGCGGACGGGAAAGATGGAGAAAGCATGCTACGGTGAAAGAGGCTAGAGCAGCTCAAAATGGAACTCAAAATGCCACTCGTCGTAACCAGTGTCAAAAGGTCGCGACTGTGGGTGAAGGTGCGGCAGCATCCCGACGCGAGCTACATGAAAGTTCAACAGAAGGTTCAACAGCACATCAACATAGGGTCTAACTAGGCTTTTGTATTGCCCGTAATTTAGTTTTGTTTGCAAGGGTTAGCGCAGTCATAATACCTATTTGGGGATATTGTCAGCGGCAGCAGTGTGGACAGTAAAATAAACATGGAATGCACTCGTGCGTTCGTTTTTCCCCTTCAGGACAGTGTGTCCCCCCCCCCACCCCCCCGTGAGGAGACAAGATGCGACTCCTCTCGTCAGGTGGAGCAGAGGAATATATTGGTAAGGAAGCACGCGACCGATTATTGTCTTTCTGACTCTGCGATTATGGTGCGGTCAGCTTATGTGGAATATCATTTTACCACTAGTATCACGAATTTTTGCCGTGGTCGAACCTGACTATGTTAAGCGTATTGATCAAGCGGCTTTCGCGCAGAGAGCATGCAGTGAATGCACACACAATTGCACCGCCAGACAACACGCGCCGTTACCCTTGATGCAACCAAATCCTCCTCGTATCATTTTCTGGTGGCGCGTGCCCTTACTTTTTGCCCTCACTGTCCCCATGCACTTTCGCACGTGGCACAAGACCCCGGTGGAGTGCCGCCCAACCACAGAAAGACAAACATTTTCCCTCCTCCCCACTTCCGAATGAAGCAGCGCTAAGACTCTTTCCACATGAGGCGTTGGCTCGACCTTGGTTGAGCTTGAAGGTCGTATTGACGGTATACGAGGAACGAGGCGTTTTCTGGGTTTGTCCCTAGAGTGATACGACCTTTGGTTCTAAAAACTTGGGCTGATTTTTCTTGCCCGTATTTTTTCCCGTCCTTCTGCCATACTTCTGTGCTAACTTTGCCTCCCTTAGTAAATGGAAACGAAATCCGTTTCTTATGAATGGTAGACGTGGAAGCATTAATGTCCAACTGAACGCCTTTTCGGTGCTCTTTGCCCATTATAGCGTTGTGCCATGACAACGATCATCATCATCAACCTACTGAACGCCGTTGAGTGCTCTGGTTCGCTGATGACTACTGCGCCACAGGGCGAGAGGAGTGCACGGCAGGCTTAAAGGAGTACTGACACGAAATTTTTAAGATCAGATAACTATGTAAAAAGCTTCCTTTACATATAGAGACACCTCCTGGAAAGTTTGAACCGTAACCACTCAGTAGAACATATTTTAAATCAATTTTAACCCTTGCGCGCACGAGAAAGCTCATCCGCGCCATCGAGAAAGTTCATGACGTCATCTGCGCTTCAACCCGAACTGCCGACGTCAGGGTTCCCGTGACGTATCGAGGCGGCCGCAGTGCTGTTGGCGCGCGCTTTTCCGCCTTGTGCATCACGTCACAGTTTTCGGGACTGACGTCGCGTGCGACCACTGCCGGTCAGTTCGTTCTGGCGCGCGCGCGCCCAGACCGCATCGGCTGTGATGCGACGAGAACAGTGACGTCAAATGCGCCTTCCCGAAATCGAAACTGACACGAATAAACGGAGCTGTAAGTAATTATTTATGCTGCGTTCGACCATTATTATTTATAATTTGCCATTCTATATTATATTAGGCACCTATAGCGGGCAGAAAAAAAAACCCATAACATAAAAAATTTATAGCCATAAAATTTGTATACTTTTTTTGGTACTCCACGTGCTGAAATCGTACTGGTTTAGCGCCAGGTGCGATATTCCATTCCATAATGGGTACGAGCCAAGCACTAAACTGGACTTAAAAATACCAAACCACCCTTAGTTACGGAAATAAGGTGAAGACTGAGCTAAATTTTCAGTAAAAAAAAATGAAGTCTTTTAGAAAAAAAAATCCTTGTTAAATTAGGGTAGTCCGCAAAATTAAGAAAGCTCTTGCATTGCAGAAAAGTTGCTATTTCAAATTTTTTATCGCCTTGCCTTAGCTGTCATAAACCCATAAGTTGTTTCTGACGCTGATTAATCAGACATGATTAAATTTATCCCATTTACAAGCCACTAACTACGCTGCTGCGACTGAAAATTTTTGACGTGCGAAAGTCATGGGGGTAGCTTCATTTTACCTGTTACATGCGAAGTTGTAACTGCAAAAAAAACTTAGTCTTTTCAACTGTCCGACTTAGAGGCTTTCGGGAATACTAAATTAATTTGCTTGCTGAAAAAATTGTTTTTAGTTCCTAACGAAAGATAAACGCGCCACCACTCTCACGCGCAACAAAATTTGTCTACCTGTGCTTTCCACACCCGGAAGGTACAGCTTTTTACTTCCCATAGGACCTCAGTTCAAAACCGTCCTCCTCTACAGAGGTGGATGCAGTGTAGAACATTCGTTTTATTTCGCTATTTCCGTGAGTATACGGGATGCCGAGTAGCGGCAGAACATTTTTGCATTTGGTTTGTTTCTTTTCCCCTAATGTGGCGAGTTGGCCATTGTCAAGACGTTGCACGACGAAGTTCTTCACTTTTTAAGAATGCTGTCCACGGACTCTTTCGCCCCTTTGGTGACTTCGCTTGAAGGCCAACGCAATTTAAGTACAGCAGCTTGATGCTTTACAAGGCCTTCCACGCCGTTTTATGTAATTTTGTCATGTCCGGTTGCAGGGAAAAGCCACTTTGTCCCCCTAAATGCGCTGCTGTGCACATCGAGGAACTAATATTTCTTCTTAAATTGTGCGGCACCACCATCATTTATATACATTATTAAAGCGAATATTGGTGGATGTTCTTCAAGCACTCGCTTGATTTCTGCCAACTTTAAGCATGCATGGGCCGAATCAGGACTGCGCTCCCGCAGAGATTTGTCGTAGTCTTTCGCTACACCGCGACGCACGTGAACACACGTATTTGCTTCTGCCGTCAGTAGTATCCTCTACCATTGGTGGCGATGTATTTCCGTACATCACAATCGAAGGTTCAGACCAGTGTTTGTCAACACTTTGAAGGTCCCTCGATGTAGACAGCTGCAACTTCCCCTTAAAATTGGAGAGTGCAAAGTACAGGTAGACAGATTTTGTAGTGTGATAAAAGTTTATTTTTCTAACAACTCAAAAGAACATTTTCGAGAAGCACATCCATATCTTATCCCCGGGAGCCTGAAAGGCGGACAGTTGAAAAGGCTGTTTTCTTTTTGCAGTTAGAACTTCGCATGTAACAGGTAGAATGAAGCTACGTACCCCTATGACCACGACTTTCGCACGTCAAACATTTTCAGTCGCAGCAGCGTAGTTAGTGGCTTGTAAATGGGATAAATTACTAATCCTGTCTGATTGATCAGCGTCAGAAATGTTAACTATGGGATTATGACACAGCTAAGGCAAGGCGATAAAAAATAGCAAGTTGAAATAGCAACTTTACTCTGCAAAAGACACAAGCTGGAAAAAAAAAACTCACAATTGTTTAATGTTTCTGCAACTAACAAATTTAACAATGGCAAAATATGACTACTTTGATGAGTTTTATTTATAAATGTCTTTTTATTTTCCTAAAATTTTCGAAAACAGCCATAATTATTTGTATTGTTTTACTCCGAAATGCTACTAAACTGTTTGAACATTAAAAAAAGTGTTGAATGTGACCTCATTTTTTCACATTAGAACAAAAATATAGCAGCACATTTTCAGCTTTCTACAATACTCAGGTACTGAGTACCATTTTGAGTAAATATTACAAAAATTGCGAAACTGTTTTTTTTAAATGACGTCAAAAGTTGGCCCTTTTTTCCAAATTTTTGTTTTTCGTCCAACTTTACGGAGCCGTATTTTGAAAAAGTTTTTTCCTAGAGCAATGAGCAGGCTAGGAAGGGTTCAGTAGCCCCTGGTAAACAAGTCTAAAAAACCGGCAGCTTAGCCTTTTTGCCTACGTGTAAAAATTTTTTTTTAGAAGTCCACTTTTGAACGACATTGCTCTCGCTACAAGTTTGAGAAATAATTTCTCAAACAATACAAACATGACAAGTTCAATTTTTTTGATTCCAGCAGAAAAGTTTGCAAATATTTGGTAAAAAAATTAAGAGCCTTCGGAAAAATTTCCGCTTCTTGTTTCAGGTCCCCAAATTGCCACACCAAGCTTTGTAGAAAGCTTGGTCGGCTTGGTCGGCTGGATCGTGCTCTAAATATTTTTTTATTAAATCAATTCTGGCGTTGCTCACTAAAGTAATGCCAGTTCCATGGTGGGGATACAGTGTACTACACAATATTAAAGTTTTGTCTCAAACAAAAAATGGTCATGGTACCACTTTGGCAGTCCTTATCTGAACACACCCAGCGGCTACCAGAGGCTCACGCTGCGGCGGCGGATTAGCGGGACCCGACTGCGCAGGCGCGCGCGGGGGTGACGAGGAGGTTGCCCCTCAACGGAGCGAATGCGCGGGCGCAGTGGCACAAGCCGCGCCATGTTCGTGGCGCAGCGGCCATGTCCGTGGCCGTTTCCAGTGTTGCCAAGCGAAAAAATTGACAGATAAACTTCGGAACCGATGCGGCAAGAAGTTGAAGCGTTTAGGGGAAACCTTGAAAGCAAATTTGGTTTCCAAGCCTCTCTGATGTGCTCGTGCACGTTGTACTGCCAAACGGGGTCACGCCCGTTCGAGAGCAGTCATAAAAAAACTAAACTGGGCCGAAAATTAGAATCAAACGTCATTACCGAAAGTTGGTTTAGTTGGTGCAGACTGAAACAAAAAAGCACGCATTAACAGAAGATGGAAGGAAGGGACACAAGCAAACAAAAATTGTTATCAAAGTGTCACTTCCGACTTCTCAAAACGATTCAGGGGGACTTGAACCGCCACCCCTGCGAAAAAAAGGGGAGCTTCCAGAGTCGCCATCATCATCACCACCGCTGCCAGACGAGGAAAAAGACGGAAGCCGCGCCACTAGATCTCGACGCGGGTCCAGTGGAACAGCGGGTTTGTGAGTGCCGCCTGCACTGAGCCTCTCGTCAAAATGGCAGCTCCCGGGACCGCGTCTCCTCGTACCATGGAAGAGAAAAAACGCTCGGCCGTAAAGGTGGTCACGACGCTTTTTCCTCGCATCCCGAAGGTGACTACGCTGCTCCTGGACTTCTTCATTCGCCGCGAAGGCATGCTGGACCTGCGGCGCGAGCCCCTGTGCCACTTCTGCCAGGAGGAAGTTGTCCTGGCCGCGCAGGACCTCCTCGAGAAACTGAACACGCAGGTCATCACGTACCAAGACGTCCGGGACACGGCCGAGAACCTCGTCCACCTGCACAACCTGTGCTTCAAGAAGGCGCAGGACATCGCCAAGACGCTGGGCGAAAGCATCCGCAAGGTGATCATCATCGTGGGCGAGCTCGCCACCTCGCTGGAGAAGGTCTCGGACGTTCCGCCGACCGACTGGATGGGCGTCGGTGACACCATCGTGGCGAAGACGGGAAAATTGAACTTGGCTGAGATCGCACCTTTCTGGGCCTACATTCCGAAGATGAGCGACTTCGAATGTATCAAATTGCTCGGAGCAGGCGGGTTCGGTGCCGTGTACAAGGCTTCGTACAAGCCTAGCAGGCTCGTATGCACGGTGAAACTCGTGTCGTGCAGTCTCTTTCAAAGACACAAGCAGGCCGTCATTGACAAGGTCTGCGCTTCTGTGATTAGCAGCCCGTTTTTGGTTAGGTACTACTGCTGCTACTGTACGAAGGACGCTTACATAACCGCCATGGAGTACATCTGTGGCGTTGATCTGATGAGGGTTATGGACAAGGCCGTCTATTTACCCACAGAACAGTGCCGCATAGTTATGGCTCAACTAATTTTGGCCATAGAGCACATGCACCTCAGGGGGCTGTTGCACCGAGATATTAAGGTCTCAAACATGCTGATCCTACCCGGCGGAAGAGTGAAGGTCATCGACTTCGACACCAACAAGGTCTGCGTCGGCCATTTTTCGAAGCGCGTTTTCAAAGGGTACTTCAGGAAGACGGCGTTAGAGTTCCACGACGGCGAGTGTGCGGGCACGGTCCCCTACATGGCGCCGGAGATATTGAAGCGGCGGCCCTACGGCCGCGCCCTGGACTGGTGGTCGGCCGGCGTGACGTTCTACAAGCTCATGACGGGCCGCGTGCCTTTCAGGGGAGAGACGAAAGAAGAGCTGAAAGACAAGATCATAAACCAGCCGCTCAAATGGCCCAAGGTGGAAGAGCATCCGCATTCGGCTACGCCGGAAGCGAAGGACATGGTCTTCAAGATGCTCAAGAAGAACCCGGTCGAGCGGCTCGGGTCTAACTCGTACGCTGACATTCGAGGGCACCCTTTCTACGCACACTTCAACTGGAAGAGGCTGTCGGCGGAGCGGGATCTCTGCAACATACCAGCTATAGCCGACATCATGGCGGGCGGCAAGCTTCCGAAAGAAGGAGAGAAAGAGCATCTCACCATTGGAGCCACGAGCAAGACCCTCAAGCGGAAGTTGCTCAAGATGGAAGAAATGGTTGACATCGAGCCTTCCACCCAGCGACCACTGTACACGTACTCGTCTCCGGGTTTCAAGAAGATGGTCAATTACGTGAAAAAACAAGGCGGGCCAGTTAGCCTCAAAGATTCGTTTCTCGAGACCAGTGCGGCGGAGTCTGCGGAATTGGACTACAGGAATCGCTCCGACACCGACGTCAGAACAGGTATCAGTGCGTACTCCGGAACAGGCGGAGCGCAGGACAGGTCCATCACGGCCAAGGAGAGGATGGACGTCATCCTCTACAGGACCAAGAGCCTCGGGAAGTACTGGAGTTTCGGCATAAGCATCGTCGGGGTCGAAGGCGAGAACAACAGAAAGTTCTACATGGTCGACAGGGTCACCAAGGGCAGCCCCGCCGATGTGTCCCACGTTCTAGAGGGCGACTTTATCGTGTCCGTGAATGGGCGCGACGTCGCGGCGCTTCCCATCTCGGAAATCCAGCGGCGGATGCAAGACACTGGGGACCAGCTGGTGCTGACGGTGCTGTCTTCGAGCGCCTTCCGGCTGCTGGAGTCCAGGCGCGACATGGACCAGATCATCAAGGCTGCGGGCCACGACACCATGCAGCTTCGGGCCATCAGGACCACCTGCGGAGGCAGCGGCAACTACGGCTTCAAGACGTTCGAGGCGAAGGCTTGGAACGAGACCAAAAGGGCGCTCGTCCACTGCCACGTGGTCCAGACGGTGAGCGACCCGCAGGTCATCACGCCCAACAAGCGAATCTTCCCCGGCGACGTGCTGCTCATGGTCGGCGGGACTCCGGTGGAGAACATGGATCAGTACGCCGTGAGGGCGGCTCTGGCCAAGGGCGCCAACGAGATCACCATAACCATCGCCCCCATGTCGCCCGTGCGCGTCAAGAGGCCGTCTTACACCAGGCTTCACGAGACGATCATGACGGACGAAAACTTGCCCGAACCCTCGGCCAGGGCGCAGATACAGCGCTGACTGCTGTGGATTCGAAGGCGCGCGGTGCGGGTAATGCAATCAAAACGCAAAATTATAGAACTTTATTTTAAGCATTTCGATCGATCTCATTAAACCGGTATACAGTAACACTGGTTTGTTTACATTAACGGTAATCAATTCATCGCTGAGGAATAAATATTACTCAGGAAGAGGGCGCATTGCAGCTGAAGTGTGCGCTATTTCTTGTGTTACAGGGAACAGCATTCGGTGTTACGTGCATGGGCCGAGGGGTGCTGTCTCAATGGACGGTTCTGAGAGAATCGAGGAGCTGTTAAAGTGGTTGTGAGAGGAGGACACGCTAGCCACCCTTACTGGTGCACTTCGGCTTAAATGGCCCACTAAGACAAAATACAACTTCGATCAATTTAAGATTGCTAGCCTTCGGTAACTCGCTCAGTTCTGTTCCAGCCATGAACGACGTTTCGTTTTCATAGCAGTGCTTTGATGGGCAAGAAATGTTCGACGGTTTTCTACGGCAATGGCTACCCCTTTCGGTACGTAGCAGGTTGTAGGGCAAGAGAGCTAGTTACATTGAAATCGTGTATGTTAAAATCAAGCCACATTTCCTCGTTACGACAACAACCCCAAAAACTGTGACTCCAACAGTGGTACCCCCAATTATGATAAAACCAGAGCCAACTCGTTTAACGACTTTTCTAAGTCAGTCTTTACTGAAGATAACGGAGTTTGATATAAGCATTCCCTTTAACTGGCAACTTGATAGTACCCGAAACTGGTGTACTCAACCTTTTGTTAAAGATTGGTGCCAAAAAATGGACGCCATCCCACCCTCCCAAAGTGGATGCCCAGCTAAGCTAGCTGTTGTAAACCATTACACGCGCTGAGGGGGGAGGGTATGAAATATTCCTCGTCGTCTAGGCCGGCTTGTCGCTTGCGCTCGGCTTCTCTGGCGGGGCAAATGCTGGGTCCAGCTGCCTAGCCTGACACATGCTTTTGCCATCTAATGACGTCAACCCCATTTTTAGAGCAGCTGCAACCCCAATCTTTACCAGGAACACACGCCTTATGATCCATCACGCGGTTTCAATCCTTGTGTTATGGTGTTTTTTTAGATGCGACGCTGAGAGCATCTCTTGTCGGCGGCCCTGTCCTTCCTGCGTGCGTGTCCGTCGTCGGCGTCCGCACTCTCCTCCGCTCACCCCCTCTCCTCTCCGATAGCGAACACTCTCTCGCGAGGGGCATTGGATTGGATTCGATTGGATTGGCTTGGCTTGGATTGGCTTGGACTTGGATTGGATTGGATTAGAGTGGATTGTGTTGTATTGTTTTGCGTCATAGCCGCGGCAGACGCACTGGCGCCGGCGCGTGCCCAGGTGAGAGCGAACACTCTCTCTCAACATCTGCGGGTGTGCGGCCCAGCGCGCTCTCACTCCGCCGGTGGGCGGCGCTGCGCGCGGTGCTGCGCATGTGCAGTACTCTCTCTCTCCGCGGTCTCCTCTCCTTCGGGCGCGCTGCGCATATAACCGGTGTGCCGCTCTCCGGCGGCCTTTCGGTCGACGGTTGCTCTCCGCTTGCGCTTGAACCCCCCTCAGCGTCGCATCACACCAGGGTTCCCGCGAGGGGAGGTGGGCGTGATTTTTTTTACAGGAATGCTGAGCTGTTTGCTGTATGCCTGGTTAGCCTTGCGCATGCGCTCCGCGTCTGGGGTGAGGACCACTGGGTCGTGCCTGAGTTTTCTGTTTGCGACACGAAATTTTTCGGCCAACGAGACAGCTTCTTTGTAAAAAGGGGCTGGGTCCGACAATTTACACAAAGTATATTTCTCAAAAGATACACTTGAACGGATGGGAAAATGTCTGTGCATAATTTTTATCAAATCGTCGTCAATTTGCTCGCTGCCCGCCTGATGGAAAATGGCAGAAGTAATTCCCCGTACACACTAAGGGCAGCGAAGCAGGTGCGTCCAACTTCAGACCGATTTTTCTGACAAGCACCACATGTAAACTGCTTGAGCACATTATCCTTAAACACTTAAAAACTTTTCTTTTCGATGAGCGCGTTTTATCACCATTTCAGCACGGTTTTCGCCAAGGTCTGCCAACCGTAACCCAACTTCTAGAATTGATTCATCACCTCTAAGCGTTGACCTTCGTAAACAAACATACCTTGTCATGCTGTTTTTTTTTTCAAAAGACTTGAATCGGGTAGCTCACATAAAAGTATTAAAGAAACTTGAACCAAGCAAAGGAGAAGGCCAAATCAGTGACTGGATTTTTGACTACTTGTCTGACCGACCACAATAAGTTGAAATTCACCAAGAAAGGTCCTGAATAGTTAGTGACATCGGGTACACCCCAATTCACTGTTTGGCGCCTATTTTATTTTTTAATATTCATCAACGATTTACCTGCAAATATCCCAGTCAATATAAGACTCTTTGCGGATGATTGTATTATTTACCCCAAAAAAATTAGCAGGGGCTTCGCTCGGCTATGCCAGGGTATACGTAGCGTGAGCTAAGGTTCAGCTGGTTATTCTACTGGTTGTCTAGGATTAGCTCATTATGCTTACTGCTGCTAAAACGATTTCCAATCCAATCCAATCCAGTCCAGTCCAGTCCAGTCCAGTCCAGCCACTACTCCTCGCGCATGCGCAGCACGGCTCTCCAGGAGCCACGTGAAACGGCTATCAAGCGGCTCCTGCGCAGCGTCAGACTTAGCTACTGCGCAGCGGTGGCCCAAAGCTAGGCACGCGCCGGCGTCAGTGCGTCTGCCGCGGCTATGACGTCACTCCTCTGGAATGCGCAGACCGGCGAATCTGCAGACCCAATTCTCTACAAACCCGTACTCCAATTGGATTGGATTCCAATCCAAGTCAATCCAATCCAATCCGACCCGATCCAAACCAATCCATGCTCCTCGCGCTTGCGCAGAACGACCCTTCACGGCGCACGTGAAATTGCTCTACCTCGGCCAGTGTAGCTTACGCTACAAAAATCGATTTACCACAAGATCATGTTTCACTTAACAGCGGTTTACAATCGGTTTCCGGTTGGTTCTCCGACTGGCAGGTAACCCTGACACAACAAATTCAGCTCTTATAAGAATAACCAGAAAACAACCGATATAAAATTTTTGTGGCACTGCAGATGATGTTCCCTGACAGTCCTGTAGTGTATCTCTCGCTGTCCGTGTCTTTTTTTTTTGCGCTGTTTTGCCTTGAAAGAAATATCTCGGCCCAGCTCTAACACGTGACCTTAGGTGGGATTCGCGTGCCAGAAACAAAAGTACTCGCGTATAATACATTCGTAAAGCCAACTTTGCAATACGCAAGCGTCATCTGGTTTCCTCATACTAACACACTACCAGCCGCGGTGGCTCAGTGGCTGTGGCTCAGGCGAAAAACAAAAACGCCCGTGTGTACGCGATTTCAGAGCACGTTAATGATCCCCAGGTGGTCAAAATTACTGAGGAGCCCTCCACTACGGCGCGCCTCATCGCCTGCGTTGCGTTGGCGGGTTAGACCCTACAATCAATCAATCAATCATACTAACGCATTAATACAAAGACTTGAAGTAGTGCAGAGGAAGGCTACTAGGCTTATCTACAACTAATAGTATAGGACAACTGATTCGCCCACAGAACTCTTTAAAAAAAGGCAGTAATTTTAACCCTCAAACAGCGAGCAATACTCGCGCGGCAGAAATGACCAATACGACACACGCATTCACTAACACTTCCAAAATACCAAAGCCGAACCTAATTGCTTTAACTTCTCCTTCTTTCCTCTGCCGATATATGAATGGAGCACCTTGCCTTCCTGCGTCACAAGCAGTCCAACTTCTGAAAATTTTCGTCTCTGCTAGTAAACCTGCGCACTTCGACATAAATCAATCCTTGCAGCAGCTACTTATTACACACTACGCTATTTTTTTTCTGCCTTTCCGATGCTATTTTACAGCTGCATGATTTTTGTGATATATTAAAGATGAATGCTTACACACTTAATTGCACGAGCCTGCGTTGTCTTCAAATTGGATAATGTTGTATACGTTGTAAAATGTTGTATGTTGTATTATGTTGAAGGTTGTGTTATTTTGATCTCCCTGCAATAATCCCTCATTGGAATTGGCAGTATGAATACAGCAGAATCGTGATAAACGGAAATCGTGTAAACGGAATTGCTCCTTAAACGGAACTGTAGCCTGTAAGTTGGTTAATTTTGTATTCATATAACGTGAAAAAACTCTCGGTAATCGAAACTAAAATTTCCGCGTCACAGTATAAACGGAACCACAAATGGAACTTCTTGTGAAACCCATTGACATGATAATCGGCTTTTTACGGTTCAGGCTGTTTTGTTTTCGTTTTTTTTCTTCCTCCATGTTCTTTTAGCCTCGTTGGCCTCGTAAGCCTCGTCTCGTTAGTGGTGTTACGAATCGGCCCGCCACCGTACTATCCCGCATCACTCCTCGGCTGTGCGGCGAAGCCACTGCGTGCGCCTTTGAAACAGGCTCCATCTTGTCGGTGAATCATACTTTCACGTCGAGACGCGCCCAAGGGCACAGAGGCCCCGCGATCGCAGCGGAATCCTTTTCTCTCCCCTCTCTCTCGGACTCAACGTGCGCCGATGCTACCGACTGCTCACGAACTCTGGAAAGAGCGTTGTGTGTGTCTGTGACGTTCGTAGCGTGCGCAAATGTAGAGGGAACGCTGTTTTGACCGTTACCGCTTTTGGGTATAAATAGAAGCCCCCAAGCGCTGTAACCCATTCCTGTTTGGGCAGCGAATCATTGCTGTCACTCTGCTCGAGTCATGTACTGTTACCTCGCCCGTCGGGGCATTGTTCTTTGACTTCGGCTCACCTCTCGCTATGAAATAAACTGGACTTCTTCGCGGCTGCAACAGCGGCTGGCCGCTCGTCACACCACGCTACCACACGTATGCCGGAGGTGACGGAGCTCGGCTCGGGTCGGTCCACCCGGTCGCAACAGTGGTCAGCCATGTTAGCCCAACGAAGGCAACATAGCAGTTCTTGTTCCAGTCGTTCGGATTCGATTCAAGACGCCGAGGTTACAGGGCTCAGCTCCTGCCGCCTCGTTCGTGCCATCGTGGTGCTATTCGCCCTTCATTACCGCGTTGCCGTCTTCTAAATTTCGTGGCTCGTAAGCACGCGCGAAGTTGAGGCTTCTAGCTTCCGTGGAGATGCAGTTGCAAGGACTCAAACAAAAATAATGTATGCACATTGCAGCGCACGACGACTCATTATTGTCTAATCAACTTTGTGAATGCTGTGTCTAAAGCTCTTGCAGTTTTCTTGCCTTCTCAAAAACTATCAGGTACATTCACCTTCTAGTGCTTAGAGTTCCATGAAACGGTATTAAGAGTGTGTACGCGCGTAAATTTGCACTTTCACACATCTATCTCAGTAAACGGAACTCCTGTTAAACGGAACTATTTTTTTTCGGTCCCTTGATGTTCCGTTTATCGAGAGTCAACTGTATAGAAATAATAATAACCTCGTTGCACGTCGCCTTCGGGCAGCGTTTCGCGTCGCCTCGACATACCGCCCTTTCCCTCACACTTTCGCCACACTTTCCTCCTCCGTGTTCCTTCTGTCTTTGGTGTTTCCTTCGTTCGCTCGGTTACAAAGCAAGCGATGCCGCCAAACTACAGTAGCGGTGCTTAAGTACTTCGCACTAAAATTCCTCACGCAAGTTTATTAAAATTCAGTTATGCCACGGTTAAAGGTTATGTTACATCGGTTTCCATCTCTGCGCGGAATCCACCACGTTTTTATTAGTTCGAAAAATAATTCTTCCATGCTTACACAATACCGGTGTGCGGTTTCTTTTAAACGAAATACGCGATGCAATAAGCCGGCACTTTCAGGCTGCAAGCCCTCGGCGACACACACAGCAGCAAACTTGTGCTCTGCTTGATCCAAGGTTATTCGGAGCAATAGCTGCGCCTGGAGAAGGCTGAGTCGTTTACGTTTAATGTCGCCTACGTCGGAAACACATAGTGGGATATTTATCTTGCGCTTCCTTGCAGCCCGACCGGCGGCATCACTTTCCCCATACCGTGACCTAGAATAGAGAATTTAAATTTTCGTCATCGATCACAGGGGACATAACGTGTGAGGTGTTACCGGTGTTACAAGGCTGATGTTAAGCGAAGACAAGGTGACCAAATAGCTTAGACCGTGCTTTTTTATCAGCGTTTAGACAAACTGTTCTGTGCCGAACCGGTAGCCGTTTTCTCTTTTCGGTGCAGCTAAGGTTCCAGGTCGGCGCGCTAAGCAATCTCGGTTCGAGTTGGGGTTCCGTTCCGGCTTCGGTCCCGGTTGTCAGTTCTGGGCGTCTCCTTTTGATTGATTGATTGATTTATTGATTGTTGATTGATTGTAGGGTTTAACGCGCCGATGCAACGCAGGCGATGAGGCGCGCCGTAGTGGAGGGCTCCTATGGATTAATTTTGACCACCTGGGGATCTTTAACGTGCGCGGAAATCTCGTGCACACGGGCGTTTTTGCTTTTCGCCTCCATCAGAAAAGCGGCCGCCGCGGCCGGGAATCGAACCCGTGACCTCGTGCTCAGCAGCTGAACGCCTTAGCCACCGCCTCCTGTTCGCAATCCTGCCGAGTGTTTGAGTGTTTTCATTGAGAAATGGGATTTAAACCGGCATTTCGTTAGTGTTCAAGCCCCTTGTCCCAACGAACGTTTCCGGCGTGACTTTCGACGTCGTTTAAAACTGGAACTGGCGTGCCGAAATGCAAGCAACGTGGGCGCAGCCATATATTGTCAAACCGTTAAACAGCGCGCCGTCAGTATGGCCTCGCCAGTTGCCGCAGCAACCAGAATCACGTGCCCCGACGCGCTCTCCGACAGGCCAGACATTTGTTGACGTCTTTATCGTGAGAGGTGCTTATCAGCGACCGCCCCCGGTTGGCCGCGCCGGCCTTTACTCTATCTCCTCCCAGAGAAGAGGCCGCAAAAGTTTCGCCTGGCTTCCCACCCGCCATCTTTTTATCTAGTGATTGCTGGCATCACTACTTCAGCTGGCGGGACTTTCTCGCTTACCGCTCGCGTGAGTTGATACAAGTACCTTTCTGATGACGCATCTCTGGAACGCTCCTTGCCTCTTGTTGGTGGTGGAGTGACACACATTTCCGCCTTTCCTTCACGTACTCCCCCGTGACGACGATAGCGGCAGTCGGTCTCGTCTGTGGAGCCCGCGGATAGTGCACACGCAGCGAAGAACTTGCCTGCTTGTGTGCCACTACCTTGTGTGGTCTACTATGATTCGCCTTCCCAACGTGCGGCTTTGAAACGTCGCCTGGGGGATTGTTTCTGCACAGAGACCAGTGGTGGGTGTGTTTGTGAGTGAGGATGTGTTGCAGTGAAGTGTGAATCGCTACCGAACGACCAGTGAAGTCAGTGCCTCCGGATCACGACGCCCTCTGAGCGGTGAGTTATTTGCTGTCTCTCTTGGAAATCGGGCTTGTCACTGGGACAATATGCACACTTTTCCGCTAGAACTTAAGAGTCACTGAGTAGCGCTTTCCTACATGAATGCTCGGGAAGTTTGTGCGGAGCTTCGTCCGACCGACGCAAGCTGATATACCAAGCCCGTATCCGCAACTGGAGCAGTACAGCTTTCTCCAAGCACTTTATGACGACCTGAGGAAAGTTCCGGCTGCTGGGGTGCATGAACTCTTATCGCGTGACGGTCATCTTGGGTGACCGACATCAGGCAATGTAGGTGTGCTGAGCATTAGGCCAGCCGACTGCATTTTATAAGGAAAAAATATGTTTGTATTTCTGGATAATCTTGTGTAGAACCCGTTGCTCAAACTCAACGCCTGGGTGCATTCGTAGTGCTGAGGATTGATTTAGCTCGCTTGGGTGTCTTTAACGTACTCAGAAATCTACTTTTCGCCTCTGTATAAAAGCACCCGTCGTTTCGGCAAATCGAACCCGCGACCTCGTAATCTTAGCAGTGCAAACGCTGAGCAGTGCATTGAGCAACTGAGGCGGGCCAATAACTTTTTAGCTAAACCCACGGGTGCCAGACTAAACGTGGCAATTTTCAAACTTCGAGCGTTTTGTCCGCCGGAGCTGTATACCAGCGCTAGTGGAGGGCTATATTAATTGTGACCACTTGGACAACTCTATCGGACGCCGAAGTCTCGACGCACCAGTCTGCTCCGCTTTTCCCATTCGTCACAAACACGGCATCCGCGACAGACTCAACGTGCTCGCGTCAATCACTCCAGTGCAAACACGAAGGAGTGAATCATTTTTAATAGAGCTTGGTTCGCACTACACGGCTCCCACACACACGAGGTTGATGCCCTTGAACAATAACTGAGATAAAAGATATTTGCGAGAGAGAGAAAATAAATACGGAGGTGGGAATACGCCAGCACACCTGTAGATGTTCGTTTTGGCACGCTGGCCGTGGTGCATGCGTCATCTCAAAGCGTGTTTACCCTGCGGAGATACGAAGCGGTAACGGGTGATACCGTTAGCTTACGTGTCGAGAGCTTTCTAAATCCGGACACTACAGTCATGATGTGCGTAGGTACCTGACTAGTTTTTTTTTTTGGAAAACAAGCACGTTCTGTAAGTGCTTGAAATGGCTGTTTGCCTTCGCTTTGGGCAGCAGCTCACACTTGAGCAGGTCGCCCCGGGTCTGTGCGCGAATGAATGAAAGGAGGAAGGGGTCTGCTTTATTGACGCTTTTCGTTCGCTGACTTTCTTTACGTTGTTGTTCTGGGAAGCTTTGCCGGCTAACGTTTCTTCGTGATTTTCTGATTGGATTGGATTGGGAAAACTTCATTGGGGCCTGCGAATAAGCTCCCATTGCTAGGTCTTCATGACTTGGCCGGAGTCGCCACCCCGATGTAGCCAACCCGGCAAGAAGCACTCCGCTCCCCGTCACCGGGTCGCCGGGGTCCCCCTGCCTGGCCAGCACCACAATGACTCGCTGGACAGCCTGGAGTTGCAGATTCTAGGGGCGAAGCCCCTTAGGACCTCGCTTTGTCCAAATAAGGGAAATAATAATCGGGGGGAATGGGGGGGGGGGGGAAGGGGAGACACCACGATAGTGTACCAATGGAACTGCAGAGGAATTCGCAACAAAGACAGCGAACTATTCCTTCACATTGAAAGCCAAGACCAGAATCAGACGTGATTGTGTTGCAAGAAATGCACGCCAAACCGCGCCTGCCGGGGTACGTGACCTACACGGACCCGACGGAGCGCGGCACGGCGGTGCTTGTACAAAACAACGTGGCCACAACGCAGCATTTAACTGCCCAGAGCAGCTGCGAGCACACGCTGGTCGAGGTACTTTCGAGAACGATTGGCAATGCCGGAAACATGTTTATTATGAGCGCGTACGGCAGACCCTCGCAAAAACAGTACGATTTTGACAAGATGGTGCGGGAAGCGAAAAAGATTGCAGATAACAGGACGCTCCTGATACTCGGCGACTTTAACGCTCCTCACCCGAAATGGGGCTACAAGCATCAAACCCAGAGAGGGACAAAATTAGTGCAAGTAATGGAAGACCGAGACATGGTACTCCTGAACGAGCCGGGGACGGTCACCCGGAAAGGCAACATCGCCTGCCGAGACACCACGCCGGACCTATCGTGGGTCTGGGGAACGGCACCGGTTGTCTGGCAGTGCGAGGACCAAGACTTCGGGTCAGACCACTACCTCATCTACATTAAAATTCAAGGAATGAGTTACCGGGCAACGCTGGGCAAGGCCAGGGTAACGGACTGGGACCGGATGCGAAAGCACACCGAAGAGAAAGCAAATGAAGAAGACTCGGACACCGAAGAAAGCCGGGACGAAAGAAGCAACCAAACGTACGCCGAGTGGGCCCGTGAGCAAAAGACAACGCTCGACAAGTTCACTTAGGAAATTGTGACGACTGCGCGAACACCCTTCGTGGACGCCCGCCTCGCGCACATGTGGGCGGCGCGCCACTCGCTCATGCGAAGGTGGAAACGGCCGCGTCACAATAAAAAGTTAGTCAAAAGAATAGCGAGGTTAAATAAGGAAATAGCCGAGTACGCGAGCAAGCTATGCCGCGAAAACTGGCTCAGCGTGTGTGATGGCCTTCAGGGCAAGCTGTCGGCGCGGAAGACGTGGTGTCTCCTGAGACATCTCATCTACCCGCTGAGCAGCAAGACGGCCGGCAACCGCAATTTAATCAAGACACTGAAAGCCTACAACGGAGACGGACAGCGCCTGCTGAACGGCCTGGAACGGACGTACTTCAAAACTGAGAAGGGCCAGCATCCGATCCTTGACGAGTATGCGGGGCCAGAAAACCCGTACCTCGACGACCGTTTCACCACGGCTGAGCTTTGGTCCGCAATACACGAAAGTAACAAGAGGAGTGCTCCCGGTACGGACACGATTACCTACAAATTGCTCGGTAACATGAGAAATGCGGCGGCAAGAGAACTGCTGGGTCACATTAACGAGGCCTGGGAGAAGTCGCGGCTACCGCCCGAATGGAAAACGGCCGAGGTCAGGTTCATACAGAAGCCCGGCAAACCGCTCAAGATTGAAAACATGAGTCCGATATTGCTGACCTCCTGCGTGGGGAGGGTGGTCGAGCGCATGGTGTTTAAGAGGCTGCAAGCTCATCTAGATGATACGGGACAGATGCCGGCCACGATGTACGGCTTCAGACAACACCTAAGCACGCAAGACGTGATCACCGCGAGCGATACTGGCCCTAGATCTGAAAGGGGCGTTCGATAACGAGTCGCACGCGGCCGTGCTGGAACATCTAGGAAGGACGAGATGCGGCCGGTGTACGTTCGGCTACATCAAAGACTTCCTGACCAAAAGAACGGCAATGATCAGGATTGGCAAGGAGAAGTCAGAACCCGTGGAGCTCGGGGACAAGGGTACCCCTCAGGCGCCTGTCCTGTCGCCTCTGCTATTCAACCTGGCACTCCTTCCCCTACCCTCGTTACTCGAGTGAATAGACGGGGTGAGCCCCGCATTATACGCCGATGACATCACTGTGTGGACCAACCGCGCGGGCTCTGACGCCTGGATAGAAGGAGTGCTGCAGAAAGCGGCGGAGACGGCCTGAGCTGCGCCCCGCAGAAGTCAGAACTGCTCATCGTCCAACCGGGAAGGCCAAAGAAGCAAGCACCCCCGAGCGTAACCGTAACCATCGACGGCACGCAAATCACAACGACAGAACAGATTCGGATCCTGGGCCTGTTACTCAGAGGAGATGGAAAAGCCTCGGCCGCCGTCACCAAGATCAAGCACTCGACGGAACAGATCGCAAGCATGATACGTAGAGTTGCGAACCGCAACCGCGGACTGAAAGAAGAAGACGCCCTGCGGCTAGTGCAGGCATTCGTCGTGCCCCGCGTAACCTACTCCGCCCCGTACTTCCGGCTAACGAAGGCGGACAGGGAAGCGCTGGACACGGCGATGCGTAAAGCCACCAAGATAGCCCTGGGTCTGCCAATGTACTCGTCAACGAAAAGATTGATGGACATGGGCACCCTCAACACCACGGACGAACTCATCGAAGCACACTTGTCCAACCAGAGAGTTCGTCTGAGCAGGACAGAACACGGAAGAGTCCGTCCTACACAATATAGGATGGCAGGTTGAACCACAGACGGAAGAGGCACCACTCCCTCAGGGATGGCGTGACTCCATCACAACCAAACCGTTACCGCGCAACATGACACTGGAACGGCACGAAGGCAGGTGGACGGCGCGGGCCAAAGCCCTGGCCCGGAAGCTGGAGGAGGACCCCCAGGTCCGGTACGTGGACGCCTCACTCCCAAAACACGGAACAAAGGCCGTGGTGGCCGTAACGGATATCGACGAGCTGAAGACCTGCGCGTCGGTGAAGACTACGGACCCGACCGTGGCAGAAGAGGTAGCCATAGCGCTGGCCCTAGCCATGCCGGAGGTCAGCATGGTGGTTACTAACTCCAAGAAAGCGTACGCAAGCTATCGGAAGGGGATCGTCTCCTCCGCGGCAGCAACTATACTCGAACATCCCACAACACCGGAACTAGTCACCGAGCTCGTGTGGGTCCCGGCTCACTCGCTCGCGGAAGGCAACGTCACCGTCGACCACTATGCCCGAGAACTAGCCATCCGGGCCGAGGAAGAGCAACCGCACCCCGTCACGAGTTATAAGGAGATCGTCCGCCTATACAAAGAAAGTAGAACGAGGCTTCCGAAGCCGCACAAGCAACTAAGCAGACGGCAGCAGACGATATTGCGCCGCTTACAGGCAGGGTCGCTCGCACACCCGGCGCTTCTGCACAAAATGTACCCTGCAGAACACGAGAACACATGTCCGTTCGGCAGGGGGGACGTCACTCTCGCGAACATTATTGGGGAATGCAAAAAACTCAAGACCCCCCCCCCCTTCCCCCCTTCCCCCAATTCCAACCCGCTCGAGCGATGGGAGACCTTACTGTCCAGCTCTGACCTCGCCATTCAGCAAGAGCTGGTGGCTCGAGGAGAAGAATTACTGGACACATATGGGTCCCGCGAATAGGGAACCACCCCATCTGGTGCCTGCGCGCACCATTCTTTATTTGAAGCTCAGTAAAGGTTGTTCACTCACTCACTAGGGTCTTGCGGGGGCTCTGCAGCACACCCGACAGGTGGCATCAGGGTATGTCTCCGGGTACATCTTGTGCTTTAGGTAGGGGCTCGGGACCGTCTTTGCTTGGAGTTGCCTATGGATGACCGCCTTCTCCCTGTTCAATCCTTTGCAGGGCGGCGGGAGCGTGCGTCTGGCAAGTCGATAGGCCTGAGTAATGTTTTTGTATGTACGTAGTCATCCGGTCTCGTGTGCTGTGCCGCAAATGCTCTCCGACACTTTGCTTGGCGTGGTTAGTGAGTTCTCTAGGTGCGCCACCCGTTGGGCCTCGATGACTTCGTCCAAGGTACGCCAAGGCTTAGCAATCGCTCGGTACAACTTGGCTCCTTTTGCTTTTACGGCAGAGAAAAAAATTCCGAGAACCGCCACGCTGGAGTTTGAATTTCGCCTACCTTGCGTGTCTGTCAAGTGTAGCCGCCTCAAGTAAAATAAGGGGTTTTATTGCGCGCAGATTCGCCATGAAATAAATTATAAATTAAGCATAGTTTTAGAGGAATGGCTAAAACTCATGCACCCCTTGGTCTAACGACGACGATGGCTGAATGCGAAGCTTTCTCATAGGTGATTCCTTTGTTGTCGTCAGAGTTTGGACTTTGGCTTGCAGACGGTCTGGACATTGACTCGCTGAGCTTTAACTTTGTCTCGCACGCAGTTTGTCCTTTTGATTGCAGCGGCTTTGACTTTGACAATCCGCTGCTTGATTTCGCACGAAGACATTTTCGCGTTCAACCATCGTCGTCGTTAGACAGAACGGTGCATGATTTTTCTGTCTAATGTTGCACGTCCATGCACCCCTCTCCAAATCCAATATAAACTGCTTCCATCCTGTCGAAATGACGCAATCGGATAGACGTCGGTTTCATAACGCGAGGGACCCATGGTCGGATTCCGACTACGGGAAACATGTTTTAGATGCGAAGAATATATCATGCTCGGAGCTGTGTCCCTCCCTCCCTCGTCCGCCGTCCGCACTATACTGCGCATGCGCGTCTCTTCAGCCCCGTCAGCGTTTGGGCTGACGTCAGCGCTGTCCACTATAAAAAGAAAGAGCTAGGCGGCGCCCGGTTTTGATCCTACGACTCTCTGGCCGCAACGGGAGGTACGTGGTGCTCTTCCCACTGCGCTACAAACCGAGACGGGAGCATGCGCTACGAACGCGCCTTATGTCCTTCACTCATTCAAACTACGTCAAGAAGCTACTGATACAACGAAGGCACGCCAAGCTGAACGTCAACGGAAACTACGAACTAAAAACTAATGGGAACTTCAGGCGACCCCATGGCTGCTTCGCATACTACTCAGGGTTCCCCTACAGGAAGATGGTGTAATTTTTTTTTTTTCACTTTACCCCCGATGATCACCATCGTCAGAGAAAGTTGGCTTTCCTGCAGTGCGATCTTGACGCGACGTACGCCGTCATTGAGACATATAAAGCTATAATAAATTAGGAAAGACGTTCGCAAATGGTTTCAGCACGCGTTTTATCGCGCCGCAATCTGTTCTTTAAAAAGAAAAGCAATTTGAATGCAGAATGAAAAACGAAAAGCGCACACGTAGCTCACAGAATCGCTCACAGAACGTATAGGATGCCTGCCCATCTGACGAAACATTACTCAATTTCTTTTGTGATTTCAAATAAACCTTGCTGTTGACGGTGTTCTCGGTCGGCATCACAACCGGGTGTCCCATTGCTTTTCCAATGATCCTTATAACTTTTGTACTATAGCTCTATTCAAGCCATATTGAACTCGAACATTCGTTTTTGTGTGGCCCTGATCTCACGAGCTGTAGATTTCTTCATACACTTAAAACAAAATCAATTGAAATATGTTTTATGTAATTTGCACTCTATATGCGAGTACAGTTTTTCGCACGAATGAAAAACAGGCTGGTTGGTTCGGCTGTGCGACCAGATAACACGCGTTTACCCTTCGAACAATCGTTCTATTTCTAGTCCCTTATAAAATTTTGTGGCTCATAATATTCACCCGACTGATGAACTTTCTTGAGTCTTCCTTGAAAAACACAGCTTACCACATTTACTAACGGTTTACATGTGTTTCCTGTTTTTTTTTTTTTGCAATTGGCGGCAAACTTTTTTATTTCTCAAAACCATCTTATAAAATATGTCGCCACCTCCCCTTAGTTGGACTAAACTATTTGAAAGCTTACTTGGGTTTAAAGAGTCTCAAAATTATCCTATCCAGCTTGTCAGTTTGCGTCTATCGCCAAATATAACTTCCTAGGTGCGTTTAGGTATACCATAGGGCTGTGGGCTACGACCACTCCCTTTTATTATATATATGGCTTACCTAGAAATATTTCTTCTTTATTTGCTTTTTTCGCTGATTACTGTATAGTGTACCGCAGGACTATATACTGACCCTGACATTTAATGCCGTCAGTCTATCCTTAATGAAAATACCACCTTGCGCAAACTTCAGCTTATATTTAGCGCAATATACAGTAGAAGCTCGTTAATTATGCCCTCGTTAATTCAGAAGTTCGGATAATTCGGCGTTCCTCCTCCCTTCCTTCAAAAATGTACATTGCCGTATGGCCATGCACCTTGGTTATTTCGGCGCAAAGTTACTCCCGCACCGTTCAATCCGGACCAACGCCTTCTCGAGACGTGAGCCGCAACGAGCAGTCGTTCGCCCACTCCCTCTCTCCCATTGGCGCGGGGAGTAATCTAGCCTACGTCGCGGTCACTAAACAACCGGCACAGCCAGGCTGTTTACGTGCTAGAAGCTATGGATGCTGTCGCTGTTATGGAAGAATTCTGCTACGATGCTTCATGCAATAAATACTCTTTCTCTGTACGGACTCTAACACGCCCGAAAACTTGTTCTTTCCGCACAGCTATCCGCTGAAAGATAAACTAGCATTACCGACTTCTTCGGAAAGCAAAGCTACGCATAAAAGAATTGCAAATGTGCTGTTTCTGTCTGCACTTCAATAATGCGACATTCAGATAATTTCTACATTTCTTCTATTCCCTGGAGGTCCAAATTAACGCGCTTTCACTGCATCTAAACGGAAAGGGCCGTGTGCTTTTAAAAACCAAGGAAGTTTGTCCCGATTACCTGTTTCCCGACATCGTGCTGGCGTTCGTGGTAACGTTTTAATGTCTCAGAAGGTACACAACCAGCAATATGTCAGTGTCACGCCACATTGCTTTCATAACATATAAGGCCATAGGCTACCTCGGATACTTGAACATAATTTGAACATAGTCTGTCTAACAAGATCAGTTTGTATAATTTACGTGTGGTCGCAATAGAATATGAATAATCATGAAGGTATTCCGCCTACACGGCGCCTTCAAACAGTACTACACCGCTCTGCGAGACATAGGCTTTTTCTCTATCAGCCTAGATCCGAATAAGTAATGTCAAGTACAAGCAACATTCCGGGGCTACACGTAGGAAGTTTTTGCCCATAGACACGGAGCAAGAATAGAATAGAAGGTGAAAGGAGGCTGCCTAGCGCGGCCAGATAATTTCACAAGCTGTCGTCATAGGTTAAAGGAGCACTGACACCAATTTTCGGCGTTAATATTATTGCACAGTTCGCTTCCTTCACTGAACAGAATACCCTGGCTGAAATATGAGCGGCGTGCGACGCGAAGAACATGCTTTAATTGGATCTCATTTATCGCGCCGACGGAACAGCACGCAGAGCGGCACTCAGGCAATAGGTGACGGGTAAAAAGCGCAAAGGCTCATGGGTACGTCGTCTGCTACCGCCACTTCCGGTTCGAGATCTCTCCTGCCCTCCCGTACGTCTGCGTGCGCCGGCGGCTGTCAGGCGCGTGCGTGCGTGTTGTTTATCTGTCACAGGGTGCTTACCTGTCACATAAACTCCTAGTAGGGTCAATCGTTGTTATTTATGAAATTCCCGATGCATGAGCGTTTTTTCCCCGGTGGAAACAGATAAACAACAAGCACACACGCGCGTGAAAGCCGACGGCGTACGGGAGGCCAGGAGAGCTCCCGAACCGGAAGTGGCGGCTCTCCGCAGGAGAAAACAATGCACCCATGAGCCTTTTCGCTTTTTACCCGTCACCTATTGGACATCAGCGTGACATCAGCCCGTGGTAGCCAACAGAAGTGACGCGGCAGCGCTCAGCAAAAACTCGTGACGTCACTAAACGCGCGTGGCCCCCCGAGCGTGGGCTCCGCAAATTTTTCCATTTTTGTAGCCAAAATTCAACTCGGACGTCGAAATTTTGGCGTCAGCGTCTTCGCGAAGCTCAGCGGCACACGCGGATACCACGCTTATCAAGGTGGGCACATTTTTGAGCAAGCTCTGAGTGACTGAAGATGGGGCCCCGGAGGAGTTCGAGCTAACCTTGGAACGCGCCGAGCGCCGACCATGTGCTCGGTCGACGTGGCGCCTGTTAAGGCTCTCGGAGCCTCACCGGAGCTAATTGAGGTTAGCGGAGTGGAAGTAGAAGTGACTAGCGATGACCTGCAAGTCATGGATACCTCGTCAACCGATTTTGGAGCGGAATCGGATCGCAAACGGCGGCCGGGCCAGCTAGGCCTAACCGCCGCGAAGAAGCGAGCGACTCAACCGGCGAGGGAGAACGGCCACGACTACAGCGGAGGTGCCTCGACGAGCGTCGGAAGCGGTCTGCGCACCGCCAACGAAGCCGGACAGGACATTTTCGGTGCGGATAGTGACTGTGATCCAGTGAGCTCGTGTGCGGGGTGGACTGTAGTGACTCCACGTCGGCGCGGGAAGAAACTTCTAGAAACGGAGGCCTCATCGCAGCGAGGATCGCCGTCTACAGGTAAGCCAGGCAGCGCAGCCTCGGCTTCGAACGCTAAAAGCAAGGAAGAGCGTCAGAAGGAGCTGAGAGCTCAGTACGTGGCTCGGGTTAACGCCAATATGGCAAAAGCGGCGAGAATGCCGACTTTCGCTAGGAAAGACGAGCACCGGGTGGTAGTTAGGCCTCGCGGGGGGCTCGCAGTAAACAACGTGAGGATGTCTGTGCTGCGCGAAGCAATCATTGCTGCAGCCAAGATACCCAGAGAGGAAGCGCAGGACGACTCGTTCGCCCCAAACGCTGCCCAAAACATTATCGTGCTTAGCACCCCGAACGAGGGAAGGTCTTTCCGCTACGGATCGATCAAGAGCATCGTCATCGGAGACCGAACGTATGAAGCGTTCGCGTATAAGAGCACCCCGGAGAACACTTCGCGAGGAGTAATTAGCGGGGTAGGGCTTGACGAGACCGAGGAAGAAATCACCCGGTGCTTAGTTAACAAGCACAATCCTACGATCATGGCGGCCCACCGACTCGGTAGAACAGAGTCGGTAGTAATCCTGTTTGACGGAGAGAAAGTTCCGTACTACGTGAAATATGGCGGCTTCGTAACGAAATGCACGCTATACAGGCAGCACCGTGAGGTGTGTAGTACGTGCGGGCAAGTCGGGCACAGGAGAGATGTGTGCCCAACGCCCAACGTGAGCGTGTGCTTTGCATGCGGGCGTAAAAATCCCGACGAAGAACACGTAAATCACTGCAGGCCACGCTGCAAACTGTGTGGCGGCTCCCATGTCACAGGGGCAGGGAGCTGGATAAACAAATTCAAAGTGCCACCGCAAATAAAGAAGCGGATGGCGGCAAAACTGAAAAACGAAACTATAGAAGGCAAGATGGCGCCGAACAAGATGGCGCCGGTTTCCCGCCCGGCCATCAGACCTTCTAGAAAGAGCGATTTTCTCGCACAGAAGGTTCGAGAAGCTCCTACGTCACATAAGGCGGCGAGGAGTAAAAGCAGGGATAGGCCAGAAGGGCTGACGTGGGCAGACGTCACATCCGGTAAAGAGCAGCGAAGGCGCTCGAAGTCGAGCGGAAGGTCCGCATCGCGGCGCCGCTCGGTTTCCAAGAAAAGACCGGAGTCGAAAAACAAGTCTGACGTCAGCGCCAGGCCGGCGCCGGCGAAACCCGATCCACAGAGCGTTGCCAAGACAACGGAGCGAGGGCCCGGCAAAAGCGGAGAGAGCGGCAGCGGCGAGAGCGGTTGCGGCGAACAATGCAAAGCAGAAACTCGCGAACTCAAAGCGATGGTTAGAAAGATGCAAAAGGACTTTCAAGACCTGCAGACAGTAATGGCGGCTTTACAGCTTACCATTAAGCAACAACGCGAACACATCGCCAAGCAAGACAACATCATAAAAAGGTTCCAGAATGGCGGCGGGCCCGAGCGCGGGCAGAAGCAAGAAGCCGAAGAGAAGATGGCGACGGAAGATCCCGTCGAGATGGAGGGAACAGGACCGCAGGCAGCGGGCGGCTCCAGCCAGAAAGCGACGCACACGGTTAGAGGTAGACTCCAATCCAAGGCGGCGGCCATAGCGGCGTCCAGGGGGATCGAGCTACAATCCGACGACGAGAACGTCAGCGAAAGTGAAGTCGAAGAGGCAGAAGAAGACGACGACGACGCACTATCAACGGCCACCGGATTAGAATGCAGGGAGAAAGCACCGAAACCCGTAGGGTACGCAGGCCTTAGTAATAGACTTACGAGGCTAGAACATACGTACAAGAAATGGGATAAGAATCTAAAAGCCATGGAGCAGAGGATCATCCAAAGATGCTCCCAGCTAGTGCAACAACAGATAGCTCAACAGTTCGAGCAGCTACAAAAGCAGATGCTGCAGCAATTTGCTAACATGCTACAGCAACACCGTTGCGAACCCAAACCTCAAGATGGCCAGCAACAATAAGATCAGAATATGGCACTGGAACTCAAACGGTTTCAGATGCCGCAAAGCTGTCCTACAGCAACATATCAGATCGTTGGAGCCAGCGAAAAGGCCCGACATAATAGCGATACAAGAGACTCACTTGGAGGAAACCCCGAAACTCTCGGGTTACCGGGCGCACGACTGCCCGCCCTCGGCTCGCACATGCGGGAAGGGGGCGGCGCAGGGGGTGTGTACGCTGATCCGCAAGGGCTAGCCCATGTGAAACACCAGCAATTTCTGGGCAACTCAAGCACCGCGATCGAAATGTGCGTAACAGAACTAGCGTTCATCGGCAAGGGAGTCAGATCGCGGGGTAGAAGGCAGAAGACGTCGACGTCGCTTCTTCTCGCCAACATCTACAGCAATCCAAGGCACAGCGGACAGAAGTTCAAGACCCTCTTCAACAAAGTCAAAGACGCCACGACCAAAGCGAAGCGAGAAATGGCCAAGATGGGAGACGCCGCGGCGATAGTCTGCGGGGACTTCAATGCGCAGCACCTCGAGCTAGGATACACGGTGACCACAGCAAAAGGGAAAGACCTGTTAGAAGACGCCGCCGAAGCGGGTTTCACGCTACTAACGAACCCTGCACAGCCATCAAGAATAGGGACGTCCACTGCCCGGGATACGAACCCGGATCTTGCCTTCGCGTTGCTACCCAGCGGTGGTACCGCGAGGTGGAGAAACACCGGGATCAACCTGGGCAGCGATCACTTTATAATCGAAATAGAGATCCCGCTGGCCCACACGAACGGGGACCAGAGCAGGGACAATTTAAAGAGGCACAGACTCGTAAACTGGGACGAGTTCAGAAAGTCCGAGCTGGGCGAAATAGCCGACATAGACGAATGGTCCGCGAGGTTAAAAGAAGCCACGAACAAAGCCACGAAAGAGGTGGAAGCTACCGGAGACATCGAAACGATGGACTCGAGGCTCGCACACCTCCTCGACGCCAGACGATCGCTTCAGCGGCGATGGCGAAGACAACGACACAACAGAAAGCTTCGTAAGAAGATAGCCGAGCTGGGCCGCGAGATCGAACGGTACAGCAAGCAACTCTGCGCCCAACAGTGGTTCGCCCTATGAAACCAGGTCGACGGACAACTACACCGCAGCGGCCCCTGGAAGATCCTCAGACAACTGATGGACGAAACCAAGAGCCACGAGTTCCAACACACCCGAATGGCGCAAATCCTCCACACCACGGCGCGCCAGATGGGGGAAGAAGAGATGCACAAACGTCTCAACGACCGTTACCTACCAGAGACCAGCAGGGAAGACCACCGAGACTACGAGGGGCGGCCCAACTCCCACTTGGACAGAGATATCGAAGAGTGGGAGGTGAGGCTCGCAACGCAGAACCTCAACTGCCGTTCGGCCGCAGGGCCGGACAAGATCTCCAACAAGACGCTCCGCAACCTGAACGACTCGGCGATTGCGGCGCTAACAAAGTACTACAACGAGTGCTGGAGGAGCGGCACTCTACCGAAAGCGTGGAGAACGTCGAAGACGATCCTGCTACCCAAACCTAACAAGCCACCGGGAATAGAGGGCCTGCGCCCCATCTCGCTCACGTCCTGCGTGGGCAAGGTGCTGGAGCACGTACTCAACACCCGGTGGAACGACTACCTGGAGCGACACGGCATCTACCCGGACTCCATGCTCGGGTTCCGGGCACGCCTGGCGACCCAGGACGCCATGTTGCTGATCCAGAGGGAGATCCTCGACCCTCCGGGCGGGCTGCCCGGGAAGGACAACCGGGCAATCCTGGGCTTGGACCTGCAGGGTGCCTTCGACAACGTGAGGCACTCGGCGATCCTGGAGCAGGTCTCCCGCCTGGGCCTGGGGGCGAGGTCCTACAACTACGTTCGAGCCTTCCTGTCGGACCGCACGGCCCGGCTGGAAGTGGGAGGCAAGAAGCTGGAGGAGCGGAAGCTGGGCAGTGTCGGGACCCCGCAGGGTTCGGTCATCTCGCCACTTCTCTTCAACATCGTCATGATCGAGGTGGCGAGGCGCCTGGAGACGCTGAACCCGGGGGTCCGACACTGCCTATACGCCGACGACGTCACCATCTGGGTCACGGGCGGCAGCAACGGGGAGATCGAGTCGAATCTCCAAGCCGCGGTGGACGCCGTGGAGTCCGCGCTCTCGAGCACGGGCCTGCGGTGCTCGCCGCAAAAATCGCAGCTTCTCATCCTGCCGCCCCCGGGGAGGCACCGGAAGGCGGCAAGCCAGGAGGCCGCAAGGAGCATCGTGGTGCGGACGAGCGACGGTGCACCGATCCCGCACGTGCCCGGGCTGAGGATCCTGGGGATGTTCGTGGACGGGGTCCAGACGAACACCACGGCTCTGAAGAACATCGTGACAAAGATCGGGATCGCCACCCGCCTCGTGAAGCGGGTGTCGACAAGACACCGAGGCATGAACGAGAGGGGGCTCCTGCGTTTGCTGCAGGCCTTCGTCGTTAGCCAAGCAACATACGCGGGAGCCTTCCACCGCTGGACCAAGGAGGAAGAAGGCAAGATCGACGCCGCCATCAGAAAGGCCTACAAGAGTGCCCTGGGCCTACTACCCAGTACGAGAACGTCGGCCTTGCTGTCTCTGGGAGTACATAACACGCTCTCGGAGATCAGCGAGGCCCAACGAATATCGCAGCTGACCCGGCTGAACGGCACGACAACGGGCAGGGGGGTCCTCGACCGCGCGGGGCTCAAGCCACCGGGAGATCGAGCAAGCAGCGACGGGGTGCTAGAAGAGCAAGTCCCCCTGAGCGACGAGGCGGCGAGGGGCATCATTGTGTTCCCGCTGCCCAAGAACATGGACCCGGAGAGGGACCTGGACCGACGCAGGGCGAGGGCGGCAGCTCTGGCCAGGCAATACCAACACGACGGGGGCGCTGCGTACGTGGACGTAGCCAAGTACCCTGGAAGGAGAGACGCCTACGCGGTCGCAGTCGTCCAGGCATCTACGGGGGATCTACTCAACGCAGGCACCGTGCGGGCCAGTACGCCCGGCCAGGCAGAGGAGGCGGCGATAGGCCTGGCGATGGGGGTACCGGGCACCCGCACGGTGCTAAGTGACTCAAAGACGGCGGTAAAGAATTTCGCCAGGAGCACGGTCTGGCGGGATGCCGAGTGGCTTGTGGGGCTCGCCAGGGCCTCGCGGGCTGCAGGGAGCACCCCCGCTAGCCCGACCGTTATCAAGTGGTTCCCCGCACACATGGGGGAGCTGCCGAGCGTCGACAACCGCAACGAGGAGGCGGACGCGGCGGCCCGTGAACTCGTCAGATGCCGGGACGCCAGCACCAGCCTCTCCGCGGATGCAGGCGAAACCAACGCCGAGGAAGACCTCGAGCCCCTGACGGACTACGGAGAGATCCTAAAGCGATTCAGGGGCGAGAGGAGGGAGTACCCGGCCCCGCACCACGAACTATCCCGTGCGGAGTCGGTGATGCTTCGTCAGATGCAAGTGGAATGCGTGCTAACCCCGGCGTTGGCGCGCCACATCTGCCCCGAGGTGTTCGCAGACCCAGTGTGTAGCGTCTGTGAAAGGGAACTAGCGACACTCGGCCACATCATGAAGTGCGGCGGTGAAGTGCGCGATGGGGACGGGCAGTCCCTGGATGCCACGTACCCCGAGCAAGTGGAACGCTGGTTGCTCTCCATAGACTCATCATCACAGAGATGGGCGATCCAGCGGCTCGAGGAGGCCCTGGCTAGGCAGAAGAGAAAGGGGACCAAGGACCCGGTTACCGGGTGCCGTGGGACCCCAGTACCGGACGCCCTGCCAGGAGCCCACCCCGAGATCTAGGCCCAGTGCCCTAGGACTTTTAATAGACTAGGGCATTAGAAGGGAAGCCCCGAGCCCTGCGCGGCCGGTTGGCAACCCCACGCAGGATCTGTAAATAAAGTCTGTTCTCTCTCTCTCGAGCGGGCGCCGGCGCATTCCCAAACGGGTGCACGTAGCCAGAGCTTCAGGCATAACCGTTGTCCAAAAAGGCACTGTTGACAAAATAAAGTTCCACACACGGGAAAGGAAGCGATAATATAGCCCGGAATTGCAATAGAAGTCGCCATCAGGACTTTAATGAAGCGGTCATCGAATTTTCGCCGCAATGGTAGGCCTAGGACCTTCAGGCAGTCCAGCTATAGTGTGGCTAGACACCCTATAGCTCAGCCGTCCAGCTCCGGTGGTGCCGCGGTTGAAACAACGCCCCCACCGGCCTCCGCAGTGTTTTGACGTCCGCACAAAGTGGTGAGGTCATGCCGGGATATTGTCATATGCGCCTTCGTGATGAAGCGCGGGAATTTGAAACAAACGATTTTCAGGCCGTTCAGTGTAATTAATTATCGCGCGCTGTAGTATTAAAAGTGTTTTTTTGGGTTTGCCAGATCATTAAGCATCGATAAAAGCAATAAAAGTGGAACAATAACATTTTCCTGTCAGTATCCTTTAAAGGAGCACTGACATCAATTTCGGCGTTAATATTATTGCACAGTTCGCTTCCTTCACTCAACAGAATACCCTGGCTGAAATATGAGCGGCTTGCGACGCGAAGAACATAGTCAATTGGATCGCATTTATCGCGCCGACGGAGAAGCGCGCGGAGCGGTACTCAGCAAAGGACAATCAGCGTGACATCACTCCAGGAGAGGAAAAAGAAGTGACGCGACAGCGCTCGCCAAAAACTCCGTGACGTCACTTCACTGCGCGGCCCCACGAGCGGCAGGCGGGCGCAACACTCTCTCAAGCGGGCGCCGTGACGTCGCAGAAAGGCGGTGAGGTCAAACCGGGAAAGGCTGTCATATGCGCGTTCGGAATGAAAGCGCGGGAATTTGAAACAAACGATTTCAGGCATCAATGTAATTAAATATTGCACGCTGTAGTATTGAAGTGCTGTTTCAGGTTCGCAAGACCATTAAGCATCGATAAATCAATAAAAGTGTAACATAACTTTCGTGTCAGTGCTCCTTTAAGCTAGCGGCATCTGCCGCGGTTGAAGAAACTGCTCGGCCGCCGCTTTCGGCGTTGCACTGATCAACCACGGAATGAATTGCGGCTGCTATAATTTCGCTCATCAGGTGCCGCTATCCTCTCCTTCGTCGTCGCAGCTAAGAATCTTTGCAGCGCGCCTTGGTTTTCATTGGGACATTATCTGGTCGCTCGCCCGCGCTTGCGGCAGTGGGCCGTTTCCCCTTCTATACATTCTTGCTCCGTGCCCCTAGACCTTTTTCACAAGGCCTATTGCCATACCGAGATACTTAAGGTGACGGCGGATGCCAGCCTCACCTTTTACATATAACCGCCTCGATCACCGGTCGTCACAAACATCACACCCCGCACCAGAACACTACCACGTGACGCACGATACGACATCCTGGATGTTATGTGCGTGTGTACGAAGTGCACTGCGCAAAGGCAGAAACTCATATTATCTTTATGCAGGTCGCTTGGTGCGGGACTTGTGTTGAGGGCTGTTTTGGGTCCTTGGTTCAGTATACAGTCAAGCGGCACGTGTAACCAAAGCTCTCTCGGTGATTTTTTTATCTTGGTGCACATAATAGAGCAGAGTTCTTTTTTAAATAAAAAAATTATGTGACTGGGAAGTTTGTACTCATCATCTGACATTCTAAGAGCGAAGCTTTTTACCAAATCGCAATTTTCCCTGTGCGCAATTAAGAGTACCAAGACATTGCCGAGCGCGCGCGCGTGAGCGCGGGCCTCAGTTAAAAAAACAGAGAAAATGCCTAGCGCTCGTGTGTGCGTGCCTTGCGACCACCGCCCAGCGTCCCCTGCGCACGTTTGTCAAGACAAGCATACCCACTTAGGGAGATTGGCCAAGATTAGCCAAAAGAAACTCCAGCAATCGTGGCAACACTATCACGGAACGAGAAAGACGTGTCATTGCGTACGCCTCTCCAAGGTTGATGTTCAATGACTATCACTTCAAAACAACAACAAAAAAAAAAACGAAAGAAAGAAGCTCACACTTAGACCAGCAATGATGGAGTGAAGGTCGTTGCGGCAACGAAGAAGCAAATCGGCTGCAATCGTGAATTTAAATCGTCGCGATGGTCGTGCAGGTAGCGTACAACTTCGCTACCTTCAAGTCTGACGCGTTAGTGTGGGCTTCCTTCATTTTTTTTTTCGCTTTCGGATTTTTTTTTCTTCTCCTATCATCTGGTGTAGTAAGCCATCGCGACGGTTCGGCTAACATCACCGTTTTCCATTGAAATTCGTCTCTCTTTCTATCCTTTATTCGCTTCTTTCTTTCCGAAATGTGCCGTGAGTGGAACAACCTGCCTGTTCCATTACATGTGCATCACTAACCATTACTGTTTACAGGAAGAATTTAAAAATGACAAGGCGCGATGTTATTTCGTTTAGTGGTCTTACGCTTAGCTTTGCTGCTCCCTCCCTCGCTGTGTTTAGTGATGCATCTTCCGGTCTATGCGATGTATAGTGTGCTTATCTTGCTTTCCTGTATACCGCACTTTCACTGCTTTGTTTCGATTTTTTATCTCTCAGACAGTTCTGAGATGAATAGCTTGAATTGGCAAAAATTATTGCACTTTTCTTGTTCCGGGTAGAGCATTTTTCGCGTGTTGAGGCGCACTTGGGTGTTTTGTGCCATGTAAACCGCAAAAGGGGGCTTTGCGCCCTGTATAGCCTGCACAGTGCTGCCCTCTACGACGCTAAAACAAATAAAGGAGGCGTCGATAAATAAACATCTATTAGGAGTGCAGAGATTTTGCTAAAAATTTAGAAGGCTTTTATGACCACAGACTTTAATTTAACTTCTACTGTAAGCACTGCAAATCACTTCACGTCGTATTTACTTGTTCAAGATTAATGCAATATATAGTTATTCCTTTGTGAGTATTATTACATTCTATTTTTAGCTACGTAACAAAAAGTCGAGTTCACTGATAGAGCCTAACTCCGCAGACACTAGCTCTCACCCTTTCGCCTAATTGCACTGTTCGCAGTATCAAGCGGGATCGCAATCCATCCCCCGTTAGCACTACTAATTTCCCACCTCCTCCTCCTCCTCTAACTCCTGTCGCAGTCTCTCATTCCCTCCTCCTATACCCCTCGCTCCCCGTCCTCTCCCTCCGCTAAATCCCCATTTTCTCCTCGCATCACCTCTCCCTGCTCCCTCGTCTAACGTGATTGATTGATTGATTGGGGGGGTTTAACGTGCCGACGCAACGCAGGCGATGAGGCGCGCCGTAGTGGAGGGCTCCGGATTAATTTTGACCACCTGGGGATCTTTAACGTGCGCCGAAATCTCGTACACACGGGCGTTTTTGCTTTTCGCCTCCATCAGAAAAGCGGCCGCCGCGGCCGGGAATCGAACCCGCGACCTCGTGCTCGTCTAACGTGACACAAGGGAGACTTCCGCGTAACGCGTTGCAAGTAATGGATTACTTGTAATCGATTTCATTTTGCTGTGATTTTGTAACGCTGTAAGGTGTAACGGTCAACTAATTGCGTTACTCTCAGCGATTACACATTACCCATCACAATATTTTTACACTTTTTTGTTAGAGGGATGATCATCATCGTCGTCGTCGTCGTCGTCGTTGTCGTCGTCGTCTTCTTTTTCCCAGTAACTGGTGTGGTGTCCCCTGTGCTAAAGTCGCTCAGTTCTGTGCAAGAACAGTCAATGCTTTGCTTTTCTTTAGTGGCGAAGCCCCTTAGGGGCTCGGGCTGTCGGCGTCTCCTGTCGACGTCGTCGGCGTCTCACGTAATCACGGTACTGAAACACCGGCACACTTGTTTTCCAACGCCTCGCGTTAGAACGTTTCATCTCCGTGTGAAAAAACGCGTACTAAAAAAACACACCGAGACACACGTCTTCCGACGCCTCGCGCTAGAACGCTTCGTGCTTCAAAGACACGAGACTTTTACAGCAAAGCTGCATACCTATACCCTTCAACACTTTCATCTCCGTGGGCAAAGACGCCAAGGCCCCGAGAATACACTTTTATACACTGCATGCTTCGCGCCTACTCAAGTTTCACGTTAGTGGAAATGGCTCGGTTTTCTTTGTGCATTTCCCCCTCCATTCCTGCTTTCCTTCCTTTTTATTTTCTCGAAGCACTAAGCACGGAACCTCAAAGATGAGTTCTCCACTTCAGTATTACATGTGCTTCGTTTCCGTCTTCAGCAGACGCAAACACTGCTCTCGCGGCACCATGCCCGTCTGCGTCGTCGTCCGTCGGCATTTTCAGAAATGTTGTTCGTACTTCTCATAGAAGTGGGGCTCTGCTTTAATATTTGATACGGTAGGGTGCAGAATTAAAATATCATTGGTTGAAAATTCGAGTTACGTGTGTACGGATACCCATGTTCCGGCGCCCTAGCTACATATGCCAGGCTACATGTGTCTATGTATGTGGAACGGTGACAAAAAAGGTTAATGAAAAGTAACGGGGGATGCACCCGATTACGGTAGAGCACCTTCTTTACTTACTTTCTGGAGGCTGTATTAATAATCGGTTAAATTTTTCCTTGAAGTCTGTGGGCCTGCTCTCTACGGCATGCCAAGGAAACGAGGCACACTGCGGTTGTGTACAAGCAAACTCTTTACTCACATCGTCCACCTCGTTGTCGCCTATCCGGGCATACGCCTCGTGAAGAGCGCCCGGCGTCGTCCAGGCTGGGGCGTGAGCTTGCGCCACGTGAGGAGCTCTAAAAAAAATTCCCCCGCATTTCACCGAGGGGGAGAATGTGAAAGTGCGAATGCACGGTTGTCGGCCCGCTTGCGGCGCTTGCGCTCGGCCCCCGCAGCCCACCGCCTCGCCTTCAAGCCTTCTCTTCGTGGCGTGATCTCTTCCATCGGGTTTGTAGTATCACGTGTACACCACGCAGTTATCAAGCCGCTATAACGCCGCTGAGTCGCCAACGCACGCCGCCAATGACGACGTAGTTTGAATGCGTTAAAGATATAAGGCGCGTCACTAACACTGATATCAGCGTCGCGTCCGTGGCTTGGTCGGTAGCGCGTCGCGCTGCGGCCGCAAAGTCCGCGGATCGAAACCTGGCGCCGGATGCTTTTTTTTTTATATATAGAGAGGAGCACTGCGGACGCCGCCGCCGCCGCCGACGCCGCCGCCGGCGGTGGATGGTTTGGGGTCGCTTATAAAGTGCATTCGCACTTAAAACAATATCAAGAATATGACCGGGCGCAGGTGAGCGTGTGCTAAGTGAGGAGAGCCCCGCGTCGCGACCAGCTCGACCTTCAAGAACACTTCTCAAGGTTCGTGGCGTGACCTCTCGTGTGCTGTTCTCTGTGCCAGTTCACGTCCGTTCGCGCCTGTAGTGTTCCGGGAGCACAGGCGCTGAGTTCGCGAAGCCGGTTACCGCCGGTTCTTGCGCGTGCTACGCGGTCCACTTCGGGAGAGATGGGGAAAGGTTGCGGACAAAGCGATCCGAGCCTGCCAGACATGGTCAGCGGCAAGTTCGGGAATCCAAGTGAGGCGCAACGGACGGCTTTCCGACGAAGGGATTGAGGCCACCAGCTCTCCTGTTCCTCCATCCTTACAGTGCAAGCTGCGGCAATTTTTTTATCAATACTAGCTATGGCGCTAGTATACACGTTGTAGAGTAAGGGAACTTTTTTAGTCATCAGACGGCATTGTTCGGGAAGCAGGGGAAATGGGGACACAACAACAGCACCATTAAAATATTTCACGGTTGAGAAGAACTCCGAAGCTGCTGGGCAATATAATCGCAATGGAACGGGAACGCTGGTTATTGAACAATTTAAACTTCTTATCGTTTGCATAGGAGGCGCCGATAACCCATAAGGCACGAGCTGGTTCAAATAAAAAAAGAAAACAAACTTTACAGGAGGAAGTAAATAAAGTTAGAAGTTTCGTCCTGGCAAATGAAACACATGACATCTCAGGCGCAGGTTGTGCACGCCAGAAAAAAAAAATATCTCAGCCGTAGGTGAATGAGCGTTAGCGCAGGGTGGAAACGTGTCCTTATACAACGCAGCTGTGGAGGTCGTATAAATGAAGTATCGTTCTTTCTGCAACAAAAAGGGCCCTGCGGACGACGCATTCGGCCAAGGTGAACGCACGAAACAGAAGATGGCGTCAAAGGCAGGAAAGGCTTCTTATCTCGACATGCGCGCACTCATTTTTCTGGTTCCGGGTTATCTATGGCGTCGCGCAAGGTGAGAGGAAGCGTGCACTGAATATCAGGGACCGACAAATGGAACGTAAATGCATTCTTCATCTCCGAGCGGGGAGGCTGTGTCAATGCCAACAGCCTGAAAGCTCACACGGCCTGAGCGAAATAGACGATGCAGGACGAAGGTCGTCGGGGTCGCCCTCGCACCATACAGGGTGTGATGCGGCAGGGAATTTGCCGTTCGAGTGTCTGCACTGGCGGTGATGCCGTGGGAAGTGGCGCTAATTAAGCATGCCTGAGTTTCGGAAACTCGTTCGTGTTGTGGAAGACTTCTCTCATCATAACGGACATTGCGCGAGGTGGCATTTTGTCGTCATGAAAGCTAATGCCAGTAATCGTAATCGTCACCCTTATCAAAACCCGCCGCCTCCAGAGTTTACTTGTCTTACCAATGTTACGGAAGCTGGTGCTTGGTCCCCGGCGTCGTCACATCTGTAGTCGCCATAAGCATTATAATTACCATATTTGCACGATTCTAGCACACCTTTTTTCGCTATAAGTAGCGTCAAAATTTGGTGCTCATTACAATCAGACTCAAAACTGAAATCGGCTTCAAATGTTTCCCGCTTTTGTTTTAATTCCAGCAAGAGCTGGATACGCGAGTTTATGAAGAACAAATAACCTTGCTGCCACAGTTGCGTGCGTCAAATAAAATGCGTTCTGCGAGGAAGGTGGTGTCATGTGATGTACATCTGCGAGGTAGAATCAGCTTCAAATTGTTTTTTTTTGAATTTTCATAAGTAAGCTTACTCTCGCGTTACACCTGGGGCGTGTTATAATCGTGCAACTGCGGTACTATCGCAACCCTTATTCATAAAAAGGCCACAGCTAACCATCTTGCGTTTATCACCCACTCGGCGGTACTGCACTGTCCTCATCACTGGCATAGCACGCAAGGAGAGGGGTTGGGGGGTAAGGGGGGACATTGCCTTTCAAAATTTTAGGGCTAGAGAAAGGGAACGACGGAGGAAGGCACTGACTCTTCGTATCGTCGAACGACAATTACTGATGATTATTTTTTCTGACGCAGGATGCGCACACGTACAGGTTACGCGACTTCGAAGTTTTCTATCACCCGGGCAGTGACCCATGTTGCAGTATCCTTGAATAAAGACACAAATGGACAAAAGAATCGCTGCGTTATGTACGCCCGCTGCATCTCGAAGCTTCTACTTGAATGAATGAATGAATGAATTTATTGTCAAGAAAAAGGAAAGGAAAGACCACCAGCAGGCGTAAATTGTCACACCTAGGGGTGGACACCGGAACGCCTTTCTACTTGTTTTTTTTATCAGTTTCTCGGTTGGTTCTCGAGTTTGCTCTTTTGTTCGTTTGTTTTTCCTTCATGATTAGAACTCCTGCCGGTATACGGCAACCCACCGTGAGCTATCGACCCCATATATTCTCTAGCTTACTCGCTTCTGTACCACTTCTGCCTCGCTAGAGCCTCTCTGACATCTTGGCATGGCAACAGGACGCAAAACTAGCCCGGCACTTTGGTAAGGTGGCTGGAACTGTGGCTTCACTGACTCAAAGACAGTAGAAAATTATACCGCATACCATTCATCATTGTAAGGTCCACTTATGAGGTTAGCGGCCAGGCGCCCGGGCTGCGCGTGAGAACCCGCCGCTCTGTCTGGTGGCCCAGCACCGTAGACTCTATGCTGCAGCCGTCGCCAATTCGTCACGGCGTGCACGGGAGACGGATTGTCTGGCCCACCGCATACCACAGGGATAATCCCCCATTGAGAAAACAGACAGCGCCGCCGGATTCCGGGAACCGTCTGCTTGACGCGCGGAGGTGGTGGGATTACCGGCGTTGGGACGAGCGCCGCGCGGGTCTCCATTGTTAACGCGCCCCGGTCAGCATGACGCACAGTCGCGTCTTTCGCTCTCACCCCGCGGGGTTGCACGCACCTGCTCTTCTGCGAGCGTGCCGTTGACCCAAAGATGGCGGCGCCTCATTGAATATTCCGTGGCGTGCTGAGTGGCAGCTGTCTACGTGAATTTGGGCACTCCCTTACGCGTGTACGAAAGCTACAGGGGCGTTCCCGAGAGAGGGTGATCTCGAGGTTTTATAAGGCCGAACTTGGCCGTTGGAAATCGTTCTTGTCTGAGCGCCGAGCTGGGCAGTTCCCGGCGGGACAAGGAGTCTCGACCGTTAAAGCTAGGTTGGGATTTGAGAGCCCCCTAGGCTAGAGGTTAAGATCGCGTCGGAGGTTTAGGGTGCAGCGCCGTACCGGGCAACTAGACGGATCTTGCGGCGAGACAGAGGCTCGGCCGTCGTTTCTCAAGCGGTTTGTGTACGCTCCGAGAATAGGAGAGTTAGACGAAGTTGAGGAGCTCGAGTGATTTGTCGCGCACTCGGAGCTAGCGTCTAGCTGAAGTTTGAAGTTTTTCTCTTTATTACTCATGCACCCAGTTTTCCTACTGTAAATAGCTGTATATAAGCCCTTCGTTTCACTTAATCAACCGCAACGCCTCGAGTTCGTCAATTCGACCGCCGTCTTCAAGAACTTCAACACCATCGCCCTGCCAGCCCCCTGCCAAATCAACCGGAGCCCGGGCGATTGGGTTCCTGATCGACACCGGACTTCGGGGAAACCATCGTTACTATCATCATCATCATCATCATCATCAGCCTATCTACGCCCACTGCAGGGCAAAGGCCTCTCCCATTATTCTCCAATTACCTCGGTCCTGTGCCAACTGTGACCAATTTATCCCCGCAAACTTCTTGATCTCATCTGCCCATTTGACTTTCTGCTGCCCCCTGCCACGCTTGCCTTCTCTAGGGATCCACTCTGTTACCCTTAATGACCAACGGCTACCTTGCTTTCGCATTACATGCCCTGCCCACGTCCATTTCTTCCTCTTAATTTCTACTAATATGTCCTTAACACGCGTTTGTTCCCTGACCCACTCCGTTCTCTTCTTGTCTCTTAATCTTGTCCCTTGTCTTAACCATTCACCACCTCTCGAACAAACAAGGCGGGGCAAGCCCAAAAACCGTCCAAACCCTGGCGCCCGCTGTGACCATAAATATTGTCACAGACTCTTCTCAAGCACGCCATCTTAATCCGACACACTACCGCCCGATTCAAAGCCTGCATTGACTCACTCTCTCGTCCGACTTAAGCCGTCGTCCGTTTCGCTGTGCAGGGGGAAGTAGTTCAACAAAAATAATTGACTGGCTGTAACTTAAGCAATTCAAAACTATGTTGTTCTTATGTTTTAGCCTTGTATTAATGATGCCACTAAATTACTAGCCATAATATATGAAACAAAAATCATTATTTGTTTTATTTTCGAATAATTTTGGTTGCGGCCGTCGCCACTGGCGTCGAGTAGGTTCTCTTCCGAAAAAACAAAACAAAAAAACATAGCGTCCTCATCGACGGCCTTCGGCAGCTCGCCACTTCATTCGCCGCGTAGGACTTTTAAGGAGCTTGAGAAGCAAAAGCTGCCCAAACAAACTAAACTAGTGATTTGAAAAGTGCCAAGTGACACATGCAACCGGGACTCTCCATCGTTTACGCGATTTGTTCGGTTAGCCAGTTAAGTGAGCGTGTGCGTATGCGTGTGTGCATGCTGCTCTCCGCCCTTGCTATGCAAACGCACTACGCATGTCGGTGGTGCTGCGCACAGTCTTCTGCTCCAGAAGAGTTTACAAATCAGTGCATGCCCTCAAAACTGCAGGGCTGAAAAAATTCCCTTCACTTCGGAACGATGCAGGAAGGAAGGAAGGAACAGTACAGGAAAGGCAGGGAGGTTAACCAGGATACTGTCCGGTTGGCTGCCCTACTCATGGGGGAGGGGATACGGGAAATGAAAGGGAAAGAAAGGACAGCGGTACACATTAAAGGAGAAAATGCAGGGTTGGACAGTATAGTCTACGGTCGGTCTGAATTCTCCAGTGAAAGCGTTGGCTTGTGTTTACAAACAAATGAAACCTGGGGGAGGAGGCGTCAATATGCCTGCATGCTTCGTGATCATGGTTCAGGGCAGACAACCACGGTGCTCATGCGAATAAATGAGCTGTAGCAAATGCGTATCTGTGACGCCGAAACTGAAACCGACACCAGTTTATCTGGAACTATTTTGGCGCAGCAACACAGACCAGTTAGCTCTGCTTCGCCCCTCCCCCTGTAGCTTTCTCCCCATTGCCACAAATTGGTCCCCGAGTATATAGTATTTAGGAGAAAATCAACCAATCATCCTTCAAACGCACCCTTGCCCAACAAGGCATCCATCTCACGTCCATGGGATGTCCTACTCGATCATACTCACTCCCTTACCCTATGTCTTAGGCGGGTCACTGATTTTGCCATTCTTCACCCTTTCCACCACCTTCGCCAAGACCGAGCGAGCCGAAGAAGTGGATGTCTACTGTAATGTCAGCGTCAACCTCGTCAATCATCGGGTCGTCGTGGGCCTTTCCTAACCTGCCAACTGCTCATCATGCCTTTCACACTGTCTACGTACCACATGCTACTCCTCTGAAATCAAGGCTTCGAGGGACGGCCGTCTAGTCGGGAATGGTCAATGAAGAGAGATCAAACACGCCGACCACAAAAGGAAAACGATATTAAGTAATCCCTCATTAAAAGGAAATCACTTTGCTCGAAATATCGCTTCATTCGAAATTTTGTCTGGTCCCAACACAAACGCATGCATTTTAGGCCGCATTACTCGAAACGAACGAAGAGCTTGACCCGCTTAGAGCGAAGTGTCGAGCGGAGGCATCGGCGAGCGGCGGCGACCCAGTGGTTCAGGCTGTCAACATGGCGATTTTCTCGCGCCGATCATGCTCGATTAACGCCACCTGACTTTGAACAAACGGTAGAAATGCGTGGTAGGGTCACTGAGTTTCGTTTCTAGGTAAAAAATGTCGTGGACGCGACGGTGCTCGAACACCGACACTCAAACCGTACAATTAGCAGTGTCGTCGAAAATGGGCGCCAAAAACTTCACGGTTTTTACCCTCGGCAAAAAAAATCACCCAGTGATCATTCAAAACCCTTAGTGCAAAACCAGTCTGTTTTCAGATTGCGCTTTGTACCCACAATGAGCTGTTAATCATTTTTTTTTCGATCTCAACAACACACACACACACACACACACACACACACACACACACACACACACAACACACACACACACACACACACACACACACACACACACACACACACACACACACACACACACACACACACACACACACACACACACACACACACACACACACACACACACACACACACACACACACACACACACACACACACACACACACACACACACACACACACACACACACACACACACACACACACACACACCACACACACACACACACACACACACACACACAACCTCAGACTCGAGTCACGGAATTTGCGGCGCATTCCATCGCGGAACACTCATAGCGTTCCGTGACTCCCGCACGACCCCCTATAAAAGTGGCCACTGCCACTGCCGCTTTTATGGGCGGTGATCATAGCCTATGCAATGCTTGGTCAAACTGGAGAAGGGGTTGCTCGCGCTCGGCAAGAAATTGAAACACCCAAAGCTCACTGCCCTTTTGCACGCGAATAAACTTTTGCTTCACTGAATGCATTGTGATTTCACTCCTCGCAGCTATGGCGCAAGCAAAGCTCAAATGTGTCAGCTTTTCTGCAGTGGCTGCTTATATCGAAATACCGCTTAAAACGAAATTTTTAGCTGTCCCGCTGACGTCGTTATAACGAGGGATTACTGTCATCGTTTAGGAATGGGAGCCTTTCTTACGTTCTTGGGGCCGAAACGCCTATATATTCTTTTTCTATAGTAGTCGGCGTCTTCACTCGTATTTCGATGAAACTCCACTCCGTCATCCCTAAAACCGACTTTCTCATGTTTGACACGTCGACCGGCCGCCGCTAAGGGGCCTACCAGCCGTCTCCAAGGCAGCATTGCGCAAAGCAAAGCGGTTCGTTTACTGCCCCAGTGTGCTTTTCGTGTTGCCCGAACCAATAAACATGTCTTTATTCTTTATTATTTATTCTTTATTCAACGTATACCTGCAGCGCAACGTATACTAGCCTCCTGGCTATCGGTCCAAATAGTCTGTAAACCTTTTTCCTGTCTTGTGATAATAAAGCTCTTGATTGATTGATTGATTGATTGAAGGCGTCATAGCAGGGGGGTTACAGGTTCGAAAAAAAAACGTTTTCATTCACAGCAGGCACTTCTACATTTGAGAGCCCATTTCGCTCGCGTATCGTTTTGACAAAAAATGAATTTGCACAAATTGCAGTCCTCGGACGGTATTCCCTCAGTTTAAAGGAATGATCAATTCGATTTGACAAAATAATATGGCGTCTGTAAATACATGTCCTTGTTGATTCCAGTTCTATTATTAAATATTAAATATAAAAGTTTTAATCGAAATTTTCTTCTACGTGATGAAAGCAGCTCCTAATTCAATTCTTGTTTCATAGCGGTACAGCTTTCCCGCCATTGATACCGTCCAAAGACGAACCTTGCCGCCCTGTTCTGTATTTTTTCTATCTTATCACTGAGAGATACCTGCGCCGGATCCCAGACAGCGCAGGCGTATTCTAAGACTGGTCGTACACACGTCAAATACGCACATTCTTTAAGTCGTTGATGCGGAACATCTTAAGTTACGCTGAATAAAGTTCAACACTCTCGCAGCTTTCGCGACAACATAATCCATATGTACATTCCATGAGCAGTCAGTAGAAAAGAAAACACCCACTACCTCACCTTTGCAGTATGGTTGGTTGCTTTGCAAAAAATTAACGCCGTTCCACTCAATGTGAAAGCTGTCCGAAGTGTAAAGCAGTGATTCCCCGTAATGGGCTGTACCGCCGTTATCCGCTCACTGTTACACCCCAAGCAATTCAAATTTCGTGCCTTCGCAGGGCTCGCGCGCCCCCTGCCTGAAACTGCGCCAGCGGGAATTCCGTTCTTTTTGTGCTTGTTTTGATTGATTGATTGTAGGGTTTAACGCGCCGACGCAACGCAGGCGATGAGGCGCGCCGTAGTGGAGGGCTCCAGATTAATTTTGACCACCTGGGGATCTTTAACGTGCGCCGAAATCTCGTACACACGGGCGTTTTTGCTTTTCGCCTCCATCAGAAAAGCGGCCGCCGCGGCCGGGAATCGAACCCGCGACCTCGTGCTCAGCAGCGCAACGCCTTAGCCACTGAGCCACCGCGGCGGGTAAATTGTGCTTGTTTTAATTTTGTATGCTGGAGCCATAGAGTTAATAGCTGGAGCGGTTTTGCGTCATTCGAACGCGCCATTTTTTCTCTTGCGCGGCCGCTTTTTTGGTTTACTATCGTAAAAACCAACCCAACGAGCTTTCCTAACTAAATGAACGCGGCGCTGCCGGTTAATTACGAATGCACCTGCAGTTCACTTTGCCCTAAACAACGGGGAGATGTAGGACAAGAGCCAGCGGTTCACGAGTTTCGAACGGTTATGAATATATAAATAAACCGCTTGGCTTTCGAAGCCTCTGGGGAACGACGCGAACGCCAGCGTTAACGCGGGATGCCCTGTTGCTCTACTTGGGTCCAGCGAGCAAGCTACGACGACAAAGCGAGCGCTTTAAGTGCTCTGCACTTAAAGAAGGTTGTTTTAGTAGCCCTCGTGCCGCGCTGGGTGTCAGGGAACAGAAAGCACGGCATCGGCTTTCGTATCTATATGGCACTGACAACACAAGATTGAGGATCCCGTTGGCGAAAGCAGGTCATTCGCGCAGCAGACGAAAGCAGCTGCGGGCAACCCTGTCGTTCAAGCTGTTCATCTCGTTGCAATCAATGGTTGCAATCCGCTCTCGTAATGCGGTATTGCATGTAGGCGTTACGAGAGCGGGAGTGTGTTCGTGATAGAGCGTGTAACTACTAACCTTGACGCGGCCGTTAGGCACAAAAAATACAGAACGCAGAAGGCAGCTTCGGCAAGATCCGGTTTTGCTCGGGCGTGAGTGGTAGAGAGAACGAACGGGATATCGTCGACAGAAAAAAAAAAAGGTACGCAGCCTGCTACGCACTCTTTGAACGCCAATGTGTGGGCATTCTGTTTGAGGCTGCCGGTATAGTTAGTGTTAGACACTATGCTTGGCCAAGGTCGTATCTCCCGTCCCGACGAGTGCATTATGTGCGCTTGGAAATTTGCAAATGACCGCGCAATCGTTTGCGGTGTCATACCTTGCGTGCAGCGAAATGAAACATTACGTCGCGCCGGTAACAGCTAACGCTGCGCGTGCGCGCGGGCCCGGCTACAGGCCTTCTCGTAATTATCCGTTTTCTAACAGCGGAGCTGTCTAGACCGAGCAATAGCCGCCCATCGCACCAAAAAATCTAGAAGTGTGAGGAGGACTGGCGAGGAGAGGCAAGGAGCCCACGAGCAGGCGTTGGAAGTGCGCGCCCCCCCCCAAAAAAAAAAAAAAAATCGGTTAGGGAAGTCTCGGGGATCGAACCCGGGACCAGCACGCCGTGAAGCGGGCAACAGATCTCCACTGGGCCACCCCAACGGCCCAGTTACGGGGTTCCAGCTGTGAATGTGGTTGGACTGCGAAGCTGTAAACGACACCCACAATGATTACCCATGCGGCGCAACTGAAATCACACCCGTGGCTCTACAAGAGGGAAATCACAAACTGTGCCAGCCGTTACATGGGATTCTCGGAACCGGCGCCCCGAGCGCAGCAGCGTCGGCAGAACTAAAACGGTGAGGAGCGTCTTTCGAAGAATGAGGAGGAGGGCGGCACGCGCGGCTAACGCATCGTTTCTCTCGTCTCTCCCTCATTCTTGTTTCATGTGTCGCCTCCAAAAAGCGCCCTCCCCCTACTCAGGCGTTGATTCCAAACCACCGTATGTCTCCCCGTCTCTATGTGTGGGGCGTAGCTTAGTCGGCAAGACGACGGGCTCTCGCTGCATTCCTCTCTTCCGGCCAGGGCAGTTTCATACTAATACATATTAGATGGAAATCTGGCGCTGCAATCGCGGGCCGTTGTGGGCGCCGCCTTTGCAGCCAGCGACGTTCCTTGCTTAGTTGGCTTGGTGGCTACTTTTTTGTCTCGAAGCCAAACTAAACAAAAAAGGGTAACTTTTTTTTGTTTTGAAGCTTCGTAATAGTCACTGGCAAGTAAATTTTTTCGGAGCTTCATATTTATAATAGCAAAACAAATTTAAATAATATTTCACAGCATTGTGTTTTTGCTGGTAGAGGCAACTTCTCAGCCTGGTTATGAGCCATGCCAAGGACAAGTGGAACGTGACCGCCCGGTACATGACGGACGGACCGCCCGGTACATGACGGAACGCTCGCTGAAACTCGGCTCCCCTAGACGGAGGCGCCAGGTTTAAGTGCAGAGCAATGTATGGGCTCGCCTTGTCGTCTTAACTCGCTAACGGTCGATGAAACTGCCGGAATCAGCCAGCGCAGCGAGATAACGCACCCAAGTTGAGCCTTCTGTACCGGGGTCAGGGAGTCACGCTGAAGCCAGGGGGATGAAACTCCGCAGTTTTTCTGTCCCGTGACTGCAGCGATCCTAAAGTTTGGGGGCTGTACTACATACGAGCATAAATGAACGTTGTTGTTGCATTTTATATTTACTACCAGGGGACTTAATAATTACGGAGTTTTTAATATGCTAGTGAACTTAAAAGTTGCAGTTCGGGATTGCGAAAATACGAGCGCCACCCGGAGTGGAAAACGGGAACCGCGCCTTTCTTACGTTACTTTGCACCTTTCTTACGTTACTTAGGGCGTTACTTTGCACCGCTGAAAAGGGGCGTTTCTTGTCGCGCCCACAGGTATGCTACGAATCCACGGTGTTCCGAGGGCCGTTTTTACCACCGTAAAGTTCGTTTCATCGAAACAGACGCATCGATGGATTAGCGCCGTCATCACAGATCGTTCTGTACTGAGTGGTGTCAAAATTCTTCACGCCAGGCCGCATAAAATTCTTTTGGATCCCGGCGGACGAAAGGTACGATCTTCATGCTGCTCGTTTGGCTTTTCTACGCTTTCCCGAGATAGCAGGATGCGGTTGCAGCAGTAGCGTTATAATTTAAGTGAGCATACACGTGCAATATTTATTTATTACATTCTGATTGTCTTCTTTTACTCTTGAATTAAGCAAGAAATGCACGGCAGAGCATCTGGCAATTAATGTAATGTCTACATTAGCTACACACGTTTGTTTATACGTGCGGTATTGATTTAATGCACTTCGACCGTGTGTTTTGCATTTTAGCGCAAGTGAATGCACAGTATGAAGCAAAATGTACATCAGGCAACATATACATGCTTATCTGCTCTCTTTTTATTATCTTTTGACTGCCTGCGTTTAGTTTGTTCTCGTAGCATGCGTCGTTATTATTATTATTATTATTATTATTATTATTGTTATTATTATTATTATTATTATTATTATTATTATTGTTATTATTATTATTATTATTATTGTTATTATTATTATTATTATTATTATTATTATTATTATTATTATTATTATTATTATTATTATTATTGTAATTTTCTTTTATACGCCGATGATGTAAAAATATTTAAATCTGTTTCCAACTCTGCCAGCTGTTCCGCTCTCCAGAAAGCAATCTCGTCCTTCTCGCATTGGTGCTCATGCAACAAACTCCTCATTAATACATCTAAAACTAAGGTAATGACATACACAAGAAAGACTGACAACATCTTGTTTCCCTATAACATCAACGGTGAATTACTCCCACGTGTGGTAGAGGTTAATGACCTAGGCGTCACTTTCGACAGTAAACTGAGCTTCTCTCCACATATTCAGGTAATTACTCGTAAGAGCTCTTCGATCGCTTGGCGTTGTCTGTCGCGTGTCCAAGGAGTTCAAGGAGCCGATTTCTCTTCTCAAGCTCTACACAACTATATGTCGTCCTCAGCTTGAATATGCATCTGTTGTCTGGAACAGCACGAGCAAAACAAACCGTAAGCTTGTAGAAAGGGTCCAAAATAAGTTCATATCTATCTTCAACCATCGCTTTGGCGATAGTAGTAATTATAACCCTGGATCGCCCTCTTCATTGACGCTATCATGCTTAACTTCCAGGCGGAACAAGGCTGATGTTCTCTTCCTCTTTAAAATTATGCACGGCATAGTGTCTTGTGGTGAGCTGCTACAGCATGTTCGTCTTTATGTGCCGCAAAAGTGGACCAGGAAACATGATACCTTTTGCAACCCCAATTGTCTGCGTGTCTTGTGCCCTGTGTGCCGACTGCAATGCACGTACAATCGGTACTCGGATTACCTTGATATATTTAATGATTGCCCTACTCTGTTTCGCAAACATGTCTGTGAGTTTGTATTGGCGTAACTGCCAACTTTTCTTATTCTGCATTTGTCTTTTATCCTTGAGTTCATGCACTCAAATGACTTTCATTCCGTAACTTCAACATAAGCTATCCTTTCGTTTTTTTTTGTATTTTGTATTTTATTTTGTATTTGAAAGATGTGTACATTATGTTTCGTGTGTTTCTGTTTCCGTGCGCCAGCACAAAGGCCGACCCCGGCTGTTCCTGGGCACGCAAATAAATGATTGATTGATTGATTGATTATTATTGTGATTATAAAATATCACCAGTATTACTGTTATCGTTATTATTATCAGTCTATTTATGTCCACAGCTGGAGGAAGGCTTCTCCAATACACTTATGGCTCAAAGGGTGGGTCCGTAGGTTCATATCGTGTTCGTAGCTCTATTTGAACTAAGTGGTGACTGCATAAATTATTTTATTGCGTTTCAATTGTGTGTTCTGCATTTTCTCTTCACGTGAATCAACGAAACATAGCAGAATGAATTTGTAGCAATAAATATACAAACTGAAGCAATTACTGTATATGTTTATAATACAATCATAACTAGAATTCCGCCACTTATAATAGATAATTTACGCTTCTGTTCCGTGCTTCGAATTTCAGCTTTAAACACAAGAACGACATATTCATGAGAACGCGCAGTTACGGCTATAAGGCGATAAATACTTAGACAATGCAGGCTTAACCTGTGCTAGCAATTTATTACAGGTTTTAAATAAGGTTTTTATTACTGGTTTGCTGCAGGGCTGGAGAAATACCTGAGGAATACATATTGCGCGAAAGTATATATGCATGAATAATCATTTACAGATCCTGGTGTGGGATGGCTGATTTTTTATGCAGAAATGTATTTTGGATTAGGAGGAAAGGTGGGTCGTTGCCACCGAACATTTTGATCGCACAAGTAGAAACATGTATCCGCGTTTCTTGATAATAAAGGGTAATTTTAATTTAAAATTTGCCTTTACGATTGGTGTTGTCGCAAGTCGTCTTTGTAGCCGAAATGAATTTAAGAAACATTCCTAATATATCAGACAACGTTTATTCCGAGTACAGATGCCAGTTTTCACTCAAAACTATGTTCGCCTGAAAGCGGCATTAAAGATATATTCATTCTAACCCAAATATACAAACGTGTTTGTTGATGTTCCAGATCTCGCGTTTGGCTCCAGTGTGGCGAGAAGGCAGGATCTGGCTCATTTACCACCTCGACAGATCTACAGCAGCTACCGGCTGTGTCCTGCCCATTTCACCAGCAGAGACTACGCGGACCTTGGACAGACAAGGCACTGGACAGATATGCACTGGCTGGATACCTAGTTATTAGCATGCGGCCATGTTCCGTGCACTTTTGTTTGCGACTAAAAGCGTAAAATATCCTAGTTGTGTTTTAGTGTATGAATGGTACATTTAAGCAATAAAAATTGAAATAACTGTACTCTTTATTCTTGTCTAGATTTTGTGTTCTAATAAACCAAAACACGACGACGCACTTAGAATAAGTGGTGCAAAACGAAGTGGACGCGCAAAACTTCATGCAATCAAAACGAAACAATTGCCCGTTTGATAATGTGGCGGGTTGTCCAACAGGAACAAGGTCATGCGCTGACCATCTGAATATCTTCCACTCGCTGAAGTTACCTTGCATGTGCGTCCCAATTGAACTATTGAACTCTTCCTTCATGATTGATGCGCATGTTGTCTCATCTAGAACACGATTTCGAGTAATCATTTGGACACAGCGGAAGCCTGGTTTCTTCACGCACGTGCCGTCTTTCCAATGATACTATCAGAGCTTTTCGGTTGACCAACCGGTCTATGAGGAAATATATTAGTTTTTTTTGGCAGGACCACGTCGGTCCCATTACGAAAGCTCTCGCCTCCTTTTCGATACAAGCTGACCTTGCGCCACTTGCATGTGTGCACTGAAGCTTCAACAAAGGCGTCTTTGTCAACATGTGCTGCTGTTATCTCATACCTCTTGGAATAGGACAATGTTACCGCCTCTCCCGTGTGATATCGATCCCCAACAGCTGTAGATCCACGCGCAATTTTATTGGCTGCGCTTTGATCCACACGAGGAACACACGAGCTGAATTGTACTCACACTAGGCTTTCATTTTGCTTTGTGATTTCCTTTTTGAGGCGTCCAAACCCAGGGAAGAAATTACCTCGACGCGATTCGAACCAGCCAATAGAAGAGCACTTTTTTAATGAGCATTCCCAGCTTTCACGTATTCCTTCCCATGCCTGATCATGCCGGGTCCCCGGCGTTACGAAGGCGGCGTCTATCCGATTGCTTCATTTCGACATTTTTAAAATTTATTCCCGGATATGGACATACTCACAGCAGCGACATTACAATGCAGGGCAAACCAACAAACGTGCAATGCCACCATCCGGATATGTTTCCGGACTGCGGCATACGCACAGAAGGAACAACGCTAGCAGTGCAACATGAAAAAAAAATTTACGCCCACCTCCCCTCGCGGGAACCCTGGTGTGATGCGACGCTGAGGGGGGTTCAAGCGCAAGCGGAGAGCAACCGTCGGCCGAAAGGCCGCGGGAGAGCGGCACACGGTTATATGCGCAGCGCGCCCGAAGGAGAGGAGACCGCGGAGAGAGAGAGAGTACTGCACATGCGCAGCACCGCGCGCATGTGCAGTACCGCGCGCAGCACCGCGCGCTCACTCCGCCGGTGGCGGAGTGAGAGCGCGCTGGGCCGCACACCCGCAAATGTTGAGAGAGGGTTCGCTCTCACCTGGGCACGCGCCGGCGCCAGTGCGTCGGCCGCGGCTATGACGCAACACAATCCAACACAATCCACTTTAATCCAATCCAAGCCAAGCCAAGCCAATCGAATCCAATCCAATGCCCCTCGCGAGAGAGAGTGTTCGCTATCGGAGAGGAGACGGGGTGAGCGGAGGAGAGTGCGGACGCCGACGACGACGACGGACGCACGCAGGAAGGACAGGGCCGCCGACAAGAGACCTCTCAGCGTCGCATCTAAAAAATGGCTACATTCCACGCTGTGAAGGTGGTTGGAAAGCAAAGCTTTAGACGACACCCACACAACTGCCCATGCGACGTCACTTTAATTCACACACGTGGCTCTCCAAAGAGTCAAACCAGACATTCCGCCAGCCGTTACCTGGAGTTCGCGGGGGAGGCGTTCAGAGCGGAGCAGCAACGTTGGCCACGTCCGGCCTAGAGCGGCGGACGCCGCCGCTTTAGCCCGGCCGTGATTCGGGAGAAAGGAAACGGAGAGGAGCGTCGTTCGAAGGGGGAGACAGTGAGCGGAACTTAGCCATCCTGATGTGTCCGCTCGGAGCTACACCACCGCGCGACACAAGCGCAGACACCGAAACAATTCAGCGTGTGGGCTTAGTGATTCCCATTTATACCGATATAAACTAGGTATTAGTAAGTTCGGGAAACGCGAGAAAGCTGAGGGAGCTCTTATAGTCGATATTTATCAGATCGAGTTGCTCCTTTCGCATTTGGTAATACCTTTTAAAAAACACAACCGAAAACGGAGTCCCATTTGTGGCAAGCAGGGCGCAAAAAGTAGCTTTTCTCTAGCGGCCAGATGCCTGTATGTGGTCTCTACATTTTGTTTTCGTCCCCTGCAAACGAATTGTTAACGTATCTTTGCCATACGACCACTAAATTCCGTCGTGACCGGGTTACCCGGGAAGTGCTGTCGAACAATTTAATCAAGCCGTGCAAAGGCAGCGCGCAATGGACGCGAATCTGCGCCTAAACAGGCCCAAAACAACCGTCGCTAAAGCAGACGACAAAGCCCACGTAATGGTCCCGCCGACGTGACCGCTGAGGTGCCGAGGTGAGCAGCTCCGGCGCGCGGGGAACGGTGGGTGAATTTGCCACGCCATCCATAGCGTTCTGCGCGAATGAAACCATCCCCCCCCCCCCCCCCTTTCCACCCCCCGCCGCCGCTTTCACCACGTTGGGTGTTGTCTCGCACGCCACGAAACAACCGTTGGCTGGTAGAGGTAGAAAGCTTTGCTTTAACGTACAGTGCCACCATTCCCGCTGGCTTTGTAATGACAATATAGAGTTTTAGCTGACCGTTTCTGACTGTCCGCTCCGCTCCGATAGCAAGCGGGAGCGCAATTGCGCATGCGTGGCACGCTAGCGCGCTACCGGCGATACCGGAGCGGGGCCCCGCTCCGCTAACCGGGACCTCTTAGCGGACCGTCGCGGCAGCTTACGCTACCGTGCGGAATTTCAACATGGCTGTTCCAAGGATGCGAGCGCGCTACGGTGAACTCCGTTTCTTCAGTTGAAAAACGACCGACGAAGCCGCGAAAGCGCTTCCGAATAGGCAATGATGCCACACACCTCAAAGATCTTTATAACGGAAGCGAAAAACGTCGACCGAAGCGTGGGGCTGCTTCTATGCAGCGCCGAGAAAGACAGCCTTGGCTTGGCTATTCCAAAGTTTATCGGCTTGTTTATTGTTATTTAGAAAAATTATAGCATGTCAGCGACTACATTATACAAAAAAAAAGGTTAAATGAGGCCAAGAAACACGGTATTTTGCTTTGTTGGCCGACAAAATACAAATTTTTATGTTTCCTAATTTAGCATGAAGTTTTCGTTTACAGGCGCAACCGTAACGACCAGTCACGCGAATCATTCCTCGTTGAGGGAGATACGGTTATCGCTTAGCTAAAAGCCTTTTGGCTGCTGACGCTCCGGTTGAGCTGAGCGGGTCGTCGGGAGCTTAGCGGAGCGTCAAAAACGGTCAGCTAAAATTATTTGATCATTGACAATGGTTCTACACGTGCCACCCAATCAAGTACCGAGCCTTGGATTTTAATCTCTTCAACAAACAGTGTAACACTCTCGCGGAACATCTGCCTCGCCGGCCTAGCTTCCACGCCGTCATGGAGGCAGGTCATGCGTGCTCTCTGCATGTTATGGAGGGAAAGGAGCATCAGTAAATCGTACGGTGCATCGTTCTTATTTTCTATGGGGAGGTAACGAATGCCGTGTGGGTCTAACACCCAATTCGCATCGGTCTCATTCCGGAGTCAGCGGGTCGCCTTCGTCGCCGGTGCACAGTGGTGAACTGGGATACTTTCCCATCTACCCTCAACGCTTCCATCTCGGCGATCACCCCAGACCTCTAGAGTAGCACGCACCCGCAGTGTGGGTGCTGGCCAACGAAAGAATCCAACACGAGAAAGCTTCGCGTTCAACCGTCGTCGTCGTTTGACGGAGAGGTGCATGTTTTTTTTTTTTTTTCCTGTCGCATATACAGGCCGCGTACGTCTCCGTTTGAAATTGTTTACATTTCTGTAGAGAGAGAGAGAGCTCTTTATTAGATGAAAGCAGAGAGGTTTGCCGGCATGTTACCGCCTGCATGCTACTCTGCGGGGATGGGGAGAAGGGAGTAAAGGCCCTAAAAGAAGTAGGGCAGAAGAAAGATGGGAAAAGAAGAGATTAAAAGAAAAGTGAACACGAAGCTTTGCGTGGTGTTTTAAAAGTCCACACGATCTGACACGTAAAGTTCTAAATTGTCTCTGCGAGGCCGATTCCGTGTAAATAGTCAAATAAAGCAGCCAACACATTTCTGTAAACATTCATGGGGCCTATATTGACGACGTTGGAGGCTTAGAACGTTGTTTTGCCTGCCTATTTTTAGCGCATAAAACGTGCTTTTTTTATTGCATAAAAACTGTGTAACCTTCTTTACGTAACAAATCCTATTCGCTGCCTAGTCTAGTGCTCCTTCAGCGGAATTTCCGGTTAACCTCTTTGCACAGCTGTCTACTATGGGCACGTGACGGTGCAAACAGGGCCTGGTGACGTCAACGACGATTGCACGCCACACGCGCGCACTCCTGGCCCGTTACCGCTTTTAGAGTCCCTGGAAGGTTACCGGCCGCCATGGAGCTCTTATCGCGTGGGCTCGCGAACGCTACACGGTTATCAGTTACCGCGAGCCGCTCGTGCCTGCGAGCGAGCATACGCGCCGCGTTCCTGTGTGCACTGATAACGATGTAACCTTCATTTTGCAGCACCATGGCGACCTGCCCTGCGCTCCTCCTTATCTGGACACTTGCTCTCGGAGAAATACACCGTTATAGTGCAAACTAAAATCAGATCGTGTGCTGCGGCCAGGCCTAGCGGACCGCTTCCAGCAGATATCCGGGTGACAGGGAAGTCCGGCGGCACGTACTGTGGTGATAAATTGAAATACGAACAAAGGTGCGCGTGGTTTTTGGTATATGATCCGAATTCGATGCGAGGGGCTGCGCCTGCGTGGTAAGAATAAGTTACCAGAGGGTTTTCCCAACCGCATACATGCCTGCTGTGCATACACGGCCCGTCGCCAGGGAGCGCAGCATGTACTGAAAACCACAAGCACAGTTGTTGGTATTTCAATTTATCACGATAGTACATTTACGGACAAAAGAAATGTGGACACGGAAATATGAACCAGAATACGGAAAATCTAAAAATACGGTTGGTGAGGTGTAATAATGGCGCGATACTGGTATACTTATAAAGCCACATTCCAAACTTTGTTACTGCAATTAGGCCACGTGTAAATTTGACCTGCATTGAAAGAAATCGCCCTATTTGTCTGTTCTGGTTCATATTTTCGCGTTTGCGTTTCATTTGTTCATAACTGTGCTCCCTATGGGTTGTGAATGTCACAGTATATGGATGTTCAGTGTACGCCGGACATGCCCTGATTCCGCCTCGTGTACTGTGTAAGACACGAGCATTATATGGAATTGGATTAAATCGAATTGCATCGAATTGGATTGGAAATGTATATACTGTACACACGCGTTGTCACTCATTTACATGCGCGAGTGGGCAATGCCACGGGTGTTTTACGGTAAGAACGATCCCCAGTGCTTCGCCCGCTCGTCACGATCCACTTCGTGGAGATGCGGGAATTTTTTTCTCGAATTTTGAGGGTTTAACGAGCCGACGCTACACAGGCGACGAGGCGCGCCGTAGTGGAAAGCGACGGATTCATGTTTGACCAGCTGGGGATCTTTAACAAGCGCCGAATTCTCTACGCACGGGCGTTTTCGCTTTTCGCTTCCACCTGAAAAGCGGCCCTCCGCGGTCGGAGTCGAACCCGCGTCCTTGTGTCCAGCAGCCCAACGCCCCGTTGCGCAGTCATGTACTTGGTGGTGTTCAGCCTGTCTGTTAGCTCGCTTAGCTGCCTCCGTCATCTTCCTTACTTTGTCTTCGGTGCATTGTCGTTGACGGCCGCTTCTCGCTATTGCAAAGTTTAAGCTAGCGCTATGGAACGCCTCGGGCTGTGGAACACGTCGTGCTAAAGAACGCATCCCTAGAAGTCGCTTTCCTGTTCCAGTCGCCGACACCGACGCCGGATTTCTGGCTAAATGGAAGATTTAATGCATTCGAATTCGATTTAGAAGACATCGGGAGTCCTCACAGGGTGCTGGGCGCTGATTTCCGTCGGCCAATGGACACAGGAAGGCGCGGGGAGAGACTCCACTGGGTAATCTGGGCTTAACGGTAGCTTAAGTCGCAGTCTCCACGCGTACGCGTGCACTTAGAGTTCAAAATAAGCGTGACTGATACGTCGACCGTTACGAAACAACCTCAAAGCATCGACGTTTCGTGTAACAAGGGTTGGGCACAATGTTGACGGCGTGCCAAAACACCGCGCGTAAACGACGTAAATTGTTATATATGGGTTAGCCGGGCACAAATTCCCTTATCTTTCCGTATCGGGGCGCGTGGGTGCGTGTCGCTTTCCGAGACGAAAGGAGTTTGTTACCCAACCGGAAACGTTTAAAGGCGGCAAATATTGCGCGTAATGTTATTTATCGCCCGCAAAACGATCCCGCATAAACAAATGAGAAACATTTAGGAATGCATGCGTCAGCTGCTTGTGGCGGCTGTTATCACTCCTAGTAAGTACGTACGACTACGCTGTGCGGGGAATAAACCGCGACGACGTTTTTCCACGCTGCCACGAAAACACGGATGCAGGTAGCGTTAAGACTGTGTAGCGTCTCTTGCTAAGAAAGGGACTGGCGTAGCGAAACGGCGAGATTCGTTGCCGCGAGGCGCAAACGTGAGTATCGCTGCGTTCTGCCATTTGCGTACGTGCAAAACACGTGTGACGCGCGAACTGTTTAGTTTTAGTGAAATTGAGTCTGCATTGCTTTTCTATTTGTTTTGTCTGTGCGCATGTTTAGTGTTCTACTCGAGGTAATGCTCTCACGTGACCGTTCTTCAAATGTTTCTGCTATAAAAGCGAATCTTTGAAATGCAGAGCATTTCAGTAACTCACGATGTCACCCGCGTTGACGTCCGTAGTCCGCACCGTCGTTGTCCTAGTAGCTACTATATAAAAAGTCAAGTCAAAATACTATCCGGCGCCAGGTTTCGATCATTTCCTCGACCCTGCGGGCGGAACGCACCGCATGTACATGGTGCTCTAACCACTGCGCCACAAAGCCGACACAGAATGGGACGCTATGAACGCGCCTTATATCGTTGACTCATTCAAATTACTGCTGACGAGCGCTCTCTCGTCAGCAGTTGCCACAAGTGCAACAACATTAACGTAACGCAAACTACTTAACGTCGTGCGCCCCCTCAAATGCTCTGCATTTGATCGTGCCCCTCGCGAGGGGGATGTTTCACTGCGTCTTCCTACTGGCCAGTACACTCGTCGCCATCTGTCGGATGTTGTGCGAACCCTTTACGGCTGATGGCGCGCGATTTGAAACGTTTCTTTTATGCGTCACTGTTGGCGACCGCTTCGTCACCATGACGCACTGCAGGAATGCCAACTCTACACATTGGGTTTAACAAAATGATTTTCATGGTGGTAAGCGAAGGCATAACACGCGCCTCAAGCAAAAATAAAAAAAGAACAACAGCGCTTCCCGAGGCCCGCTCGGAGTTTGATCAAATATAAGGCACTGGGTTCCGTTCTTATTCGGTAAGCGTTGCGGCCCGCATCCTCGATCGAAACTGCCGGCGTTTCTTTTTTATCCGCGGACGCCGCCGCCGCGACGCCGCCAGGGTGGATGTTTGGGGTCGTTAAGTGCATTCATAAAAAAAAGAACAACAGCGCTCCCGAGGTCATCAAACATTTTTTTATGAAGCCGGCGTTTATCCGATTGCGTCATTCGGACATTTTTTTCTTCTTTAGTGCGTAGAAAACTGCCCTTATTACAGCCTACAAAAGCTATCAGTCATCGAAGAAGATGCACATCACTGCAGCTAAAATAAGCCGTCCGTCAAAACTCCGGCAAGCAGACGCGCGCGTCCAACAGATGCAGCCATTATTCTGGTGGTCACTTTGCGCCGCATAAATGCTCCGCACCAACACAGCCTGCTCCGGACAATTGGACTTTGTTGGGCGAGGGGGTTCCGCGTGCCTGTCAGTCATGCGGCACTTCCACAAGCTGTACAATTCCATCTCAACAAATGCATGATAGGGCACTCCAGTAGCATCTCACGGTAGGAGCAGCAAAAGCATTTACGGACTCTGGTAATAGTAAGTAACGATGATGATCCGTAGACTTTAGGTACAATGAAGTTGACGTCGCAGCGTGTCTTACCATAAAATAAAGTAAAAATTTCCCCGCATTTCCCGAGGGGAAGAATGTGAAAGTGCGAATGCACGAGTTGAATTTGCGCGGTTCGGTAATGTTCGCGAAAGAGAGATCACACACACACACACAACTACAAAGAAAGAAAGATGCATTTATTCACAGACACCTATTTGTGTTGTCGTTGTACTTGATTGCTAGAGCGGATCTCAGCTTTGAAATTTCGTGTCAGTACTCCTTTAAGCGGGTGCATTAGCCCTTCTCACGCCCGATTCCTGGCCAATCCCCCACGTGGGTATGTGCCATGTCAGCGGCCAGGCAGCGCGCGCCCATCTCCCCCCGTTGCCAAGGAAGACGAGGAGATTCCTGGCCAATCCCCCACGTGGGTATGTGCCATGTCAGCGGCCAGGCAGCGCGCGCCCATCTCCCCCCGTTGCCAAGGAAGACGAGGAGCGCGCGCACCCGCAGCTGTTGCTATGTGGACGGACGGCGGTCACCGGAATTCAGGGTCGCTTATAAAGTGCATTCGCACTTAAAAACCGCTGCTTTTCAAACGACTCTAGACGAGCGGGTGTTGTTGTTTCACGACCGCTCGATGAAAACGAGGTTTCATCGAGCGGCCGCGTTTGTTTCTTTGTGCCACGGTACCACATAATTCACAGGAACAAGGGTTCTGCGTATAGATTTTCGTACTGAAGTACTAGGAGCCTGACGTCGGGCGCCGAAAGCGTGCCGAGATTACGTATACAGTCGGACGGATCGCAGCGTACAGATTTTTTGGTAGCAGTACTTGGGGTGGCCATATACGCGTTCGTTATTCGGCAGACCGTTAGGCAATTCTTATAGTAGCAGAAGCCACGGTCTCGCGTGCTTCTGTCAACCATGATTAGGACTGTACCTTACGTGGGGCATTCTAAATCAGCTTCTTGCTTCGGAATCAGCAGTACAGTGAACATTCCGGCTACAATAATCTCTGCGAACAAGGGTTGAAGTTGCTAACTGAAAAATTCCTGCGGCAATTTCTTACGATAGTGACTTTGTATACAGAGCGCAGTACGGCTGTTTTCCTGTCGAGGACGGCGGAATAAAGTGGATCGAAGGCATAGGCGTTTAGGTTAATCTCAGCACCTGTAGATCACCACAGGGGTCCCCAGTGTCCCCTCTGCTTTTTAAACCGCCTTAAATTCGGGGTAACTGAAGAACAGTGCCAAAGACTACTTTGCACTGGGTGGTATGCCCCGATTCTGTTATTGAGAAAAGAGTTCTTTGCCATTGAGCTCCTGCCCATACGTGAAGGGAGGCTGAAGTTAATTTCATTCACTTTTATTTGGGACTGTACGTGTAATTGATTATCTGACCTCCGGCAATTCGTCAGCAAGCACCGTTTCCCTATAATCGCCATTTCGGAATCTAACCTGCGCTCCAAGGTTAGAATTTCTGGCTATTCGCTCTTGGAGTCCACAATCGACATGAACCGAAGCAGGGTCCTACTAGCATTCGCAATGACCTCTCATTTGTTGTCCACAGTGTACCCCAAGACTCCTCTAATGAGTACGTCGCGGCTACGGTGCAACACAAGGCCGTAAAATTATTCACCGTCATCAACGGCTACATACCTCCTCGAGCGCGATTCGACACCAAGCGTATGCATTCAATTCTTGCCAACACGCCATCACCTCATGTGCTGACGGGTGACTTCAATGCGCATCACCCGGCTTGGGGCAGCCGAAGCACATCATCTCGAGGAAACCGCCTTCTAAACGTCGCTACCAACGCTGGATGGCACGTCATTAAATACGGGTAGCGCCACATTTGTTCGTGGAAAAACATCGAGTGTCTTGGATGTGACGCTGCTATCTACATCCTTGCTGTTATCTGCGTCGTGGTTTGCTGACGTAGAAAGCTTTGGAAGTGACCATTTGCCCTCATATACAATCATCAAGGGAATCTGTGGAGGTCCACAAAAACTCGTGGTGCAGTGCACAAATTGGCAGAAGTTCAGAGAATTTTTGGAGGACAGCAGTGCCACTCTTAACACGCACGAGAAGTTTGCTGACGCTGTTCGAGCGCGAGAGCTGCATCTGAAAGACACTGGTTTGCTCCCCCAGGAGGCCATCAGCAGTAGACATAGAGTACGAAGCGACTTCGTGCAATTCGCAGGGGAGCAGAGCGGCGAGCACGAAAAACGGCGTCTACGGATGATATTCGAGACGCTAGACGGGCGCAGAAACACGTCCAAAAACACATTTGCAAGCTCGCTAAACAGCGCTGGAGTCAGTTCTGCTCTCGACTGGATCCACGCAAACCACTCACGCGTATCTGGCAAACGTTTCGCACTTTGAGAACTCCACCAAGCCCACTTCACCCGTTCTCAGCCGTGGCTCTCCAGAAGGGCGTCAGTGAAGTGAACGTTGCCGAGAAATTCTGCACTAAAATCACCACTCCGGCCAGCAACGTGGTAATTTCGGAGGTGTCCCCGTTCTGCTATTCTACCGTGAACGCAACGCTGATGGATGAACCCTTTCACCATTGAAGAGCTTACCCCGCGGCGTTGGGAAATCTCAACTTGTCTTCCTCTCCTGGCGCTGATGGAATCACGTATTTAGCTTTACGCCACTTGGGTCCCAAGGCTCTCCAGCAGTTGCTGTCCCTCTACAACCAGTCCCGGCAGACCCGGCGTCTTGAGGCCTCCTGGAAGATTGCCCGGATCGTGGCGATTCTAAAACCAGGCAAACCGGCAACAGATATAGACTCTTATCGGCCAATTGCACTACTAAGTTGTATTGGCAAGGTAATGGAGAAGATGGTGCTGGAACGGCTTGTTTGGGACCTGGAGAATCGAGACATCTTATCCATTGCAAATGTCTGGGTTCAGGAAGGACGTAGCAGCGTAGACAACATCCTCTCCTTGGTGTCAGATATTACCCGGCAGAAATCAGCCGGAAACATCACTATTACTGTCTTCTTTGACATCAAAGCGGCATTCGACAGCGTCGCGCACGAAGCCACCCGAAGAGAGATGACATGCATAGGGCTTCGAGGACGCATGTTCCATTGGCTATGTGACTACTTGCAAGACCAGTACGTCTACATGGCCACCAGTGATGGCGAAACGGCCAAACATCCCGTCACTGCAAGGAGTTCCTCAAGGCGGCGTCTTGAGCCCGACGCTTTTAGCATGTGTCTCATACGCCTCCCAACAGTCCTGCCCAAAGGTGTCAACATTTCACTTTACGCAGACGACATCTGTATCTGGGCTTCAGGCAGGAACCGTCGAAGCATTCGCATCACACTCCAGAAGGCAATTATGAAGATGAGAAAATATCTCAGATGCTGTGGACTCATATTTTCCCCTGAGAAGTGTGCTGCGATAGCATTCACGCGGCGCGATGTTTCACGTTGTACGCTCACCGTAGAGGTACTCAATACCCTATGTCAAGTCCTACAAGTTTCTCGGTGTCACGTTTGACCGCTCAATGTCATGGGCCCCACATATACGGCGACTGAAGGAGCGGCTTCTGTGCTTTGTGCGCATTCTGCGTATGCTCGGTGGGAGTTCGTGGGGCTGTCCTGTATCCTCACTCTTTTGCCTATATAAAGCCCTTTTTGTCGGCCTCTTGCGTTACAGCCTGCCGGCCCTACATCAGCTATCGCCTACAAGCCTGAAGGTAATAGACTCAGTGCTGGCAAAAGCTATGCGCACCTGCCTGGGTCTACCTACATAGCACATCGACGGTTGGAACTCTTTGCGAAGCTCGGTGCTTTTCCGCCACAGTGCTACAACGCCAAGAGGTGCTTCGAACGTCTTTGCGCCATTTGACTCGGTGTCATACGCATCATTTGGCAGACCTCTCCACACAGTCTGCAAGACACTTGCTTCCGGCGAATTTTCAACAGCCTCACAAGTCGATAGTAGCCCCGTGGGTACTGGCGCCATGGAAAATTTGCCGACGATACCCGGAATTAGCAAAAAGTCTGCCATGCCTGCGGCCCGCGCTCAAGTTCTTCACACTCGAGTATATTTCCAGCACTTACAAAGGCTACACACATGTTTATGTGGATGGCTCGGTTCGCCCGGGCTCATCCGCCATCGGCGTGTGGATCCCATCAGCCCGGTGCACTATCGAAAGAAAACTTAGCCATGAAACATCCTCGACTGCTACCGAGCTAGCAGCTGTGGAGGGCTGCACTTCATTACATCAGCGGACATCATGCCCAGCAATGGGTAATATTCCTCGACTCGCGCAGTGCCTTACAAGCGCTCCGAAAGACTTCACACAACCGCAGTCAGCTTGTATGTGAAATTGCCGAAATTCACATAATGGCAGTGCGCGAAGGCCATGAAATCATTCTTCAGTGGGTACCATGGTCACTCGGACATACAAGGCAATATTAGATCCGACGCAGCCACCAGCGCAGGCCACTTGCTGAGCAACACGACCCAGCTTCCTTTCTCCCGAGAGGACAGCAAGGACCCTTATCCTCGCAAGTGGATGGGCTGCACAAAGGTCGGAGTGGCAGGACCCTCACCGCAGGTATCTACCACTGCACGCTATTGACCCGCACTGTGACTTCCGTTTTCCACGCGGCCTCAACAAGCGGTGTGAAGGAGTTCTGCACCGACTGCGCCTGAATGTGGCGTTTACTCGGAGTTTTAAGTTTAAGATTGGTTGGGAAGATTCCCCCCTGTGCCGGACTTGCGGTGTGCGCGAGACTGTAAATCACTTGCTGTGCGTCTGCCCTCGATACGCTGCTGCGCGAAAAACTGCAGCGAGCTCCCTCTCTCGTGTACGTCATGGAGGCAGCCTCGAACTTTTTCATTTTCTTGGGCCCTGGGCCAATAGTGCTGACAGTACCTTAGGTACAAAAGTTCTGCTCCAGTTCCTACGAGAGACTGAACTGGACAAATCTCTCTAGATCAGAGACAGAGAAAGTGTGTCACGATATCTTCTCTTTCGCACTGTGGCGTTCATCTATTTATTTTTCTTGGGTTGGTGTTGTTACTTTTTTCCCGTCGTTTACTTTTCATTTTGTTTCAGCGTTTCCATTAACGATTTTCTTTTCAATTGTATTTTTATGTTCCGGACTCTGTTGGCAGCATTATCTTGTTTTTCTTGTCCTTCTTTTTTTTAACGCTTCATGTTTGTCTTCTTCCTGCTGTAACCCTGATGTCTGATATGCACCACTCATCAACGTAGTCACCCCCCATCTGGTGTAGCAAGCCTTGTCCCTAGCAGGGCTGACCTCACCAGTTCACATTAAAGAGCATTCTCTCTCTGTCTGTACGGGTAATTAAAATCAATACATTGTCATGGAATTTTATGGTAGATTTACTTATGAAGATCTGAAGAAAAAAAAAGAACATGAGAGGCTACAAGGGACCACTATATGAATAAATTCCCCAAGCATCATGCTCGTTGTTTTTGTAGCGTCATGCCACCTGAGTCACTGAACTGTAATTATAACAAATCTCCCGTAAATTCATGATATTATTTTCTTTGGGCACAGCATCAGTAATTCACACGTGCTTACTATTGCATAACGGGTCACCGAAGGCAAGAATATAATTGTTCTTTATAGGTAGTTGTTGTTAATCGCACTCACATTATAGTCGAGGCATTACTTCGCTTTTGGCGGGCGAGAACTTGGAATGTACAACCCATATCATGCGCTTTGCACGGACAAGTACCGCCATCCCGCGGAGCCCGACGTAACCAGTGACGGCGCATTCACATGGTTGCCTGCATGCGTGCCTCGCTATATAATACAGGCTATATCTTGACGCCTAGCGGCCGCCGTGAGCACTCCCCTCCACCCAACCCCTTTTAGGGGCGAGGCACCTTAGGGCCTCGCTTTGTCCGGAGCTTGGCGTCCGTGTACACAGTGTTGCGCATGCGCGAGGAGCATTGGATTGGATTGGATTGGATTTAATAGAATCGTACCGGATTGGATTGGATTGGAATTGTATGTAATGTACACTCACGTTGTCACTCATTTACATGCGCGAGTGGGCAATGCCACGGGTGATTTTCGGTAAGAACGATCCCCAGTGCTTCGCCCACTCGTCATGATTCACTTCGTGGGGATGCGTGAATTTTTTCTTACCTCAGCGCGCGGCGCGCTGCAGTTGCCGTGCATGCGCTAACTGCCCCGATGTCGTGCTCTGCGTGTATATACGCTGAAGGTTGATTGCCGTAAGGGTTAGGTGTTCAGTGCAGTGTTGTTTTTGCATCGGGGTTGTCGGCCTAGTGAATCACTGTTCCGTTCTGTGAAAGCTATCGCCTATCCCTGGATTGATTGGCGGGGGCCGACTCATTTGACAATAACGCTTACCTGATCGACCCTCTCCGGTGGTTTGGCTCGCTAGAACCGTTAGTGGGAAGTCTCTCCGCAGTCGATGCGCTGCGATAGAATCAGAGTAACAACCATTTTATCATATTTAAATGCTACTACAATAAGTTTAGTGTAGCCGGCCCAAATAGCAAACTCGTTACCTAAGAACGCGCTCAGGATAGTGCCGCCACGAAGATTTTCCATGCTCCATGATTTGTGGCACCAACATTGGGAAAGTAACTTTCCGGAGCGTCTATTGGACCGCTGAAAAACCTCTCGCACACACTACTCGACCGTTACCACGAAATTGCTTGTTTATGAATCTCATTGTACGGGGTTACTAGCTACCTATATCGCTCACTACGATAGACCAGGTGCCGAAAGCACGCGAAAGTTGGCGGAAACGTTCAACGGAGCATGCAGCTTGGGCAACTATATGGCGAAGCAGATCTCGCGTTCGCGCAGGCGAGGAAAACAGGTCAACGGAGCGAGCTAGAGCACGCATAGAGTTTCTATGCTGGCATCCTGGCTCTTGATGCACATGTCCAGTGGTTCCTTACGCCACGGATGCTGAGATCGTAGGCTGTATACATGCGTTGTCACGCTGAAGAGAATGTCACATCGGACTAACTGAATGTTAGCACGGCTGCACCAAAGCGGGACATTTTCCACTTGCTAACGCAGGTGAGGTTATAAAGGGTGGCACTATGATTTGTTGGGATCACTAGAGAAAAGACTTTTCATCCATAAAAAAAAAAAAGAAAGGCCAGGGGAAACAGTTTGGTGTTGGCAAATGGCTAAGGACCACCTTGCATGAAGTAAGCAAAAATTAGCAAGCCTTCATACGACGAATACACCCTCAAATACGGGGAAATTTATGTAGATGCGGATGAATATTTATAACAAAGAAAAAGGTACAACCAAAAGTTACGGGGAAGCAATTACGGCGATAAACACTTTACCATACTCTGCACTACCCCAGTTCAGCCTGTTTGGGGCAGGTTGTGAGGCTTGTGCTTTTCGAGCGCACCCCGGGCCTGCTGGACGACCCATATTTGAGCGCCGTGTACTGTAGACTGCACTGCACTGCGCTTTGAATTTCGGGCGGGTATGTCCTGAAGGTGGATTCGTTCGGGAACCCGGCACAGTCCCACATGATGTGCTATTGGTCCGCCGGACCCACTGCACAAACACGGCACACACCACTCGGGTAGAGTTCTGCGTGAAGCACGTGTAGCAATGCCGGGGCGGGGAATGACGCGGCCTGTAGCTTCCTTAGGATGACGACCTCCTCCCGATTGAGTGCCGGATGGGGAAGCGACATTGTCCGTCGAGCTAGGCGATAAGCTTGGTAACTTCGCAATAACTGGCCATTCGGTCCTTGGTTTTGAACTATCACACGGAACGGTCACTCTCGGGGGAGCGGTAGGTAAGCGCTCGTGCCGCCGAATGGGCCGTCTCGTTGTGGTTCGGTGACGATGCACACTCGCCCGCGTGCGCAGGGAACCACTTCATGTGGATGGTGCTGCCGCGGTCTTGGAGCTTGAGCTTGCCGATGATGGCGGCCACCTGGGCGCACACTCGCCGCTCGGCAAAGTTGCGCACGGGGTTCCTCGAGTCGCTGAGCACGGTGCGACACCCGGCCTAGGCGATCGCCACAGCGATGGCAACCTCCTCGGCGTCTGGAGCGTGAATGCACCGCATGCTCGCTGCCGTTGTGTAGGCGCCGGTAGCCGACGCAATGACCACTGCCGCGAAGCCGTCTCGCTTGTATTCCGATGGTCTATGTACCGGTCGTGCGGGTCTTGGGCGTGTTGCTCGGTGAGGGCCTTGGCCCGCGCCTGCCGCCGTTCTTCGTTGTACACAGGGTGTACGTACCTCGGGATGGGGTCCACGCGGATGTGGGCCTGCACCTCCTCGCTGACCTCGCACGGTTCCCGGCTGGGAGCTTCCGCCTCGCCATTGCGAGAATTCAATAGAGCTCCTGTTTTTTCGCCGGAGAAAAAAAATTTGGTCCACGTTATTATTCGTTGCGTCTCCATCGAAATATTATGCTGTTTTTACGCGGCACATCAAGAGCAACACACGAGAAGCTTTAAAAATGCGTGAAAGAACACAAAATGGGCCCGGCACACACACATGCGAAGATTCCAAAAAGTAACGCGCAGCTAACGTTCGGCCATTTTTACTCAGTCGTAAGAAGCGGCGTGGCCTCAGCTATTCTTTATCAGGGTAAGAAAATCATGAGGAATAATACTCTGTGATGGTAAATGACCAGTGGAGCTTCTTAGCTCACGAGATACAGGTCACACGGGATTTCGATATAAATTTGCCGCGGAAGAACGCGGCTAAACCGAGTTTGTCGAACGAAAGCTCAGTTTTCGCGCCGAGAGCGCCCAGTGAATGCGCACGCGATTGGATCACGAGACAAAGCATAGACGCTGCACGGCGCTGTAGGCGCGAACGCGAAGTGAACTAGGATGCAGCCAGCGCCTTCTTGTATCATTTTCTTGTGGCACGCGCCCTAACTCTTTTTCCCTCTCCGCAAACCTCCCCTTGAAACGAACTATACTCGGTGACAACTTAAGAACGTCACCGGAAGTTGCCGCTGTGCCTTATCACCGTAGCCGGATGTTTCTCCGCGCGGCGCAAGTAGGGCGTTACTGGGAATATTTTGAACATGGCGTAAGCCGTTCCTGTGATTTTTGGACTTAATATGCTTATAAACGACTCCAGTGACGACAAACAAACTGCGTGAGACAAGGCAGACGATATCACGCATTCATAGCAAACCCCTTTCAAAACGTGCGCGCACTGACGTCACGGGTCCGGCGCTTTGGCGGAGTGATACACTACATGAGGTGGTGCCGTTCTTGAGTTTTAACCGAGTATAGCGATTACACGCTTTCACTCTTTACGCGCACGAGCCGCCATGGCTTGAGCTTGACTCAGCTTGGCCAGATTGACGCTACGAGGAACGGGCCGTTCTCAGTAAAAGCTTCTCTTAAAATTCGCAATTACCAAATGAGAGAGAAGGATGGCTGCCTGATGCTACTTGACATGCGCACCTCCACACAAAACATTGATCAGACGTAAGCTACTTGCATTGGGGACTGCACTGCCGTTCGTTTCAGAACGAACCGTTCACACTACTAACCGTTCCGGATTCGGAAGCTCTCTTAAGGCGTTTGAATACTTTTCCCAGATACCCCAACGAGAACAGTGTAATGTCTTGTATCTGCATGAAATTCGTAATTGTGAAAATTAAGACATTTAATCGTTGTATCAGTGCAAGTGCAGGTAAGTGCAACGAAAAACAAACACACAAAAAAAAAACGCAGCCAAACTACACACACAAAGTCGCCCACTTGCGTTACTGATTGCCTATTCGGGCCACCATCGCCTGTTGCAGGAAACCGTGAAAAGAAAGAGATGTAAAATTAAAAAAGAACGAAAGATGGACCACCGAAACCACCAAGGTGTATTTAACCGACCGCCGTCAAGCTATACTCTTTAAAAAAGGAAACAAAAAATTTTGTGTCTTTCCAGTCTGCGAAGAAAGATCACCAGCGAGACTGTGGTGCGTAATCTCAAAGTCGTCTCAGCAGGTATATAATTTGCTTCAGGATAGTTCCGGTCATATAATACGGCCGTTTTTTTTGTAACCATGCTCCCTCCATATATGGTCATATATGGACAGGAAACTAATTTTGTACCATTTACAACTTCCCTGTATTAAAAGTAAATGAAAGTCAGTGTAATGGTAGAGTCGTCTCAGAGGCTTTTTTGGGAATGCTTTTGATAACGGACGGGTTATATCCGTGCCCTGCACCCATCCTCCCTCCGTAGATAGCCATGTTTCACTGCGCAACAGGCAATGTCGAAAAGCCAGCTTACAAAAGCAAAGCTTCCAACGACCTCTTTAAAGTCGGCTTCACCTCTCAACACAAATGCATTGCTTGGAAGACTATTTTCCAGTGCCAATATAATTTGTCTCACGTCAAAATATCAAGGCCCTTGGAATTTTTTATGTTTAATTATTTTTTTCTACTGGGGACCGGTTTTCGCGCGGCGCAGAAACCTGCTCCAAAGAGAGCGTCACACGATACTAGCAGAGGCAGTCGTCAGCAACGTTTTTAGATACATTTTCAACGTTGGTCGTCAGGGCCAGCGGCATGAACAAGCTCCGTTGTTAAAAAAAAAAGGAAATAGAGGTTGTCTGGGCTGTCGTATTCCTTCAATGCCACCGATGAAACGGAAAGTTCGTCAAAAGGAGAAACGGCGTAAGAACGCTTCCGCAGTAGTTAACAATTCTCATAATTTCCGTACTCTTTTAAAGCAAAGTTTTCTAGCCCTACCAGCCAAAGGCTCTTTTGTGGCGTGCGGGACACAAGAAACTCCCAACGCGTGGGCGGCGGCGGGGAGAGGGAGGGGGGGGGGGGGGCGGAACGTTTTACTCACGGAGCACACAAGAGATGGCGCGGTAGATTTACCCAGCGTTCCCCGCGCGTAAGTGCCTTCTCGCCGGCGTCGGCGTTGGCGGTACGGCTTTGTCGTCTGCTTTAGCAACAGTTGTTTTGGGGCTGTTTTGTCGCAGCTTCGCGTCCATTGCACCGTGCCTTCGCACGGCTTGATTAACTTGTTCGACAGCACCTCCAGGGTAACCCGGACCCGACGGAATTAAATGGCCGTACGGCAAAGGTAGGTTAAGGATTGGTTTGCAGGGCGGGAAAACAAAATGTAGAGACCATATAAAGGCATCTGGCCGCTAGAGAAACGCTACCTTTTTGCGCCCTGCTTGCCACGAATGGGACTCCGTTTTCTAAATTGGTGATTACCAATTCGGTTGTGTTTTGAGAAGTATTAGAAAAGGCAAAATTGGCAACTGGTTCTGATAATTAGTGATTATAAAAGTTCCCTCAGCTTTCTCGCAATTCTCAAACTTAGTAAACTAACTAGTTTAAATCGGTATAAATGGGAATCACTAAGCTCTCATGCCGAATTGTTTCGGTGTCTGCGCTTGTGTCGCGTGGTGGTGTAGCCCCAAGCTAGCACATCAGGATGGCTAGGTTCCGCTGTCTCACCCTTCGAAACACGCTCCTATCCGTTTTCTTTCTTCGGACGCACGGCCGGGCTTCAGCGGCGGCGTCCGCCGTTCTTTCCCGGCCGTGGCCGACGCTTCTGCTACGTAACGGCTGGCAGAATCTCTGGTTTCACTCTTTGAGGCACGTGTGTGAATTCAAGTGACGTCGCATGGGAAATTGTTGTAGGTGTCATTTAAAGGTTTACTTTCAAATCACCTTCACAGCGTGGATTGAAGCCATTTTTTTTCTTTATTGCCGGTCTTCGACAGTAACACAACGCACCAGGTACGATGAAAAAGAAAAATCAGCAGTAATGCCGCCATGCCCGTAAGGGCCGGTGTTGTCTTTTAATATTCCCTAAGCATAGTTAACGGTTCAATTTTAGACAAGCACATCCAGGTTGCGACCGAAAGTGCACCGGTGTGGAATTTAAAGAAGGAAGACTTTGCCCCAGGTGACACTTCCATTCGCTGCACTCGTTTTAACACGTCTTTTATTCGACCATTACTGTATAGAGCTCTGTACAATGGCACGAGGAAGACTACGTCACATACATCCTTGTATAATTTTTTTCACGATGCATTGCCCAGATATTGCATCGAAAAACGGGTTGCCAGAAAACGTAATGACAAAACAATTCATTTAAAATCTCCATAAACACCACCTGGCATGCAACTTGGAGCAACCACAAATTCTGGCAAAACGCGCATTAACCGAATTTGCGCAACAGTGCTCAGAAAAGTGTCCTGTACGTCGCGCAACAACGAAAACCGGTTTATGAGCTCCCGTATACAATCCGACGAGTCAGAACCGCCGTTATGGAGCAGGTGTCTGTGCGACATTTCGGCGTGATCGAAGCGGTCTGGATTTGGAAAGGGTTGCATGGACGTGCAAAAATTAGACAGAAAAATCCTGCACCCTCGTGTAAAGACGGCGATGATCCGTCACGAGAAAGCTTCCCGTTCAACCATCGCCGTATAGTTAGACGGAGGTTGCCTGATTTTTTAACAAAGGCAAGAAGCGAAAACACCCGCATGCCCACATTTCGGCGCTGGTTAAACATCCCCGAATGGCCCAAACTAACATGCATGGGCACAAATTCCGGCCTTCCTACTGGCATCTCTAGAAACAACCATGTTCGGAAAGCATTCGCAGCACAGCGCACGGACCAGCGTACGGTACATGCTTCGTCGGATTGGGAAAACTGCGCAAGCGCTGGCGGGAGATTAAAATTGGTCAACTGGTCGCCACCCGCTCACTGTACCCTGTATGTGAAGGAAAACCCCGTGGGTTCTTAGTTATTCAGTGGTGACTGCGACTTGCCTCACTGCCACTAACCAGACGAGGGCGTTCGCAAAGTGCATAACAAAATACATATTCTTGGTAAATTGCACACACGGCAGCCAGTTACAAGTAAAAACTAAACAACACGCTCATAACACTAAGAAATGCCGAGACTCAAGAAAACACAACGAAAAGTCCCCACCAATGGTTCAGGGCGAAGAGGCGCTGTCCGTAAGGTGACGTGGATTCTAGTGACGATGCGAGGAGAGGCGTCGCGGGGCTAAGATGACGTCGGCACGCGTGGCGGATCGTCGACGAGGAATACGCACCGTTGGCCTGCCGGGAAACGAACTTGCCCATGCCTTTGCCCGCGATATCACACTCCATCGTCCCCCGACACGGCGCGCGCTCCTCCAAAGAACGCCTCATCACGTTCAACGACATCGTGGAGCACTACCGACTCTCTCGTCGTACTTTCTCCCCCGCCCATTCCTCCCTCACGCCTCACCAAACCCGCTATTGGCGACTCTTGCAAACAGACTCCTTCCCATGCAGAGCTCGTCTACACCACATCCACCCCTCATCATTCCCGTCTCCCAACTGTCCCCAATGCGGCCAACGTGCCACTCTGGAACATTCCATGTGGGCTTGCCCTTACGACCCCTTCCCTCAAATCTCCAGCAGCGAGCTATGGAGAGAGGCGTTGGGTAGCTCTAGCCAGGAGATTCAGGAGGCCCTGGTACGCAGAGCTACCGAAGTCGCGGCTGGCCTCCCCCAGCCGCCACCAACCCTCAGTAACCGTGGCTCAAATAAAAGTTGTTCTCTCTCTCTCTCTCTCTCTCTCTCTCTCTCTCTCTCTCTCTCTCTCTCTCTCTCTCTCTCTCTCTCTCTCTCTCTCTCTCTCTCTCTCTCTCTCTCTCTCTCTCTCTCGCTCTTAGACATCGGTCTGCTCGGCACCCGCTCACGATCGGGCGCAATGCAGCAGCAGGTAGAGGAAACCGGCCACTGCCGGTCGGCGACGGGCAGCAGGCAGCGGGTCGTCCAAGAACGGAGCCCGCCAACGTTGCGCGCCTCCGATTCAAAAGTCCCGCCTCGTTCCTAGGATGCCAAGGCGCCAGGCCAGTAGACCTTTCTCGAGCTCGGGTCCCGAAAACCCGACGACCTTCGAGTCTCCCACCTGGACGTCTCGCGCGCCCTGGACTAAGGGTGCTCAGGAAAATAAAGTTTACTTCCTTCCTTCCTCGAACCTGCTCCGTACACTCCTCCCGGCGTTTTCCTCCCGTTCCAGCCTGGGGCGGCATTCTCGTGTTGGTCCGTGTTGAAAACGTCCGTTTTATTGTGACGCCAGTTGTGGGCGGGCTTTGGGTTAACTTTTGCGCAACTGTTCTTGTAAACACATTCTAAGCGACTAAACCTATTGTAAACTGTCTTTTATGTGTTTATTGTTCCGCCAGCGAACCAACAACAAGGCGAGGAAAAATCGCCTGCTCAGAGAAGGCCGAGAAGCCGCGGCTCATAGCTCCGCCACTCTTGCATGGCGTCACATCTGGGCGTTCGCTTTTAGCCAATGAGGGCTTGCTCAAAACGGGCACAAAACGGACAAAACCCGAGAATACCGCCCCTGGCCTCTCCACTCTTCGGTTGTGGCCACTTCCCATTGGCCTACGTCATTACCTCGTGTCTCTGGCCGCTTCTTCTTTCTCATCGAAACTACACTGAGGGCAATCCCCACAGGCCGCATTCGCGACACTACTGCGTGGGTATGTTCCCGCCACGTTGTCGTCGTCGTCGTCGTCAACACAAGCTTTCCACCTCACACCTGCCCACGGCAAATAGTCACAACCCCAGCGAATAAAGTCAATAGGGCTAATGTATCAGCTCCATTAAAGAGCGGTCTCTCTCTTTCTGTATAAACTAGCACCGAAATGATAAGAACAATGATGATGATGATAATAATAAGGAATTCAAACGTGAAAATGCACTTATTGACCTTCCTCAACGGCTATTAGCATCGCAAATGCAAAGGAACGTCTTCGGCACACCGCTCGGACAGTCATAACACTGCTCGGTACGAAGCTCTGTGGCGGGTTATGCCACCAAGATGAGGTCTTGCTGGGGGCGCCGTCTGCGCCTGGGGGTGACGCTCTCGCCGGCTGTGAGGAAGGTCTGACCACCTCATTACAGCTCGTTCACAACCTTTTTTCCCCTTCTGCTCCGCTCCTGCCTAGCATGCTACAGCTGAGCACTTGGTCTGGATCTATTTTGTCCTGCAGTACCTTCGTCTGCTCGCTCTGTGTCAGTTTTGTAGAGCACCTGGCACTCTCTGCCGTATGGTGGGGGGGGGGGGGCTGCGGGGTGTAAACAAAACCCAATATAGACAGAATTCCCGTCCGTGTTATGAAGAGTGAGGGAGCGTGCAGTCCAGTTCCAGCCCGGATGACCAACTTCGGTTGGCTGGCGGAAGGGGGCGTCGCAGCTGGCACCACGAATGGGATCCTGACAAGAAGACACCACTCCGCAATTTTTTTGCTGATAAAGAGGTTTAATCTCTCTCTCCTCGTCTCCTCCAGCCCAAGATATGGCCTTCCTCAAGATTTGATGTCGTGGATGCGGGGCCCACACCATGGCCTGTACTATAGTTCCTTCGGGAAACTGGAGGGCGCCTGTAAAGATAGCCCTATTTGTGCTCCTTGGCAAACTGTCAAAAAATTGTGATGATGATGATGATGTTGATCCTGATGATGCCGTATATCAGTTTGGAACGTACCCTTAAATGTGATGACCTGTCCTCCTTCTAGGTGGGCCACATACCCACCAAGGGCGGGTTGTCAAGAACTGAAAAGCTGCTGATTTACGAGGTCTGCTCCTGTAAGTACAGTCTAAATCACAATTTAGTAGTGCTTCAATATCACCTGATGTTACCGCCATTCATTGCAAGCACCTATCACCTGACAGTTTCTTTTTCTGCTTTATATTCGCTTTATATTATACCCAAGAGAAAACTAATTGTTTAACAAATTTACGAATATTATTAGTAACGAAAACAAAACACGATGGAAAATTAACGTGCGTCAAAAACGTGATAAATGATTACGTCTTGAAGGGTCATGCGGTGTATGCGACAGCTTATTTGTTCACGTTTCTCGTTCATTTATTCCTTTTTAAACCGCTTATCAGGAAATATTGTCGCAGTGTAGAGTGCCGTCCGACGCCACTCCATGGAGCTCAGCACTACAGCCATGGCTAGGGTGCCGTCCGATGATATTCGAATATGTAAGACAGGGATGACACAAGCCCTTGTTGGCCCGGAGTAGAGCGCGTATGGTGACTGGGACGACCACCTGTGCCAGCCTGCGAGAATCATAGCAGCAATTTATTGCTTTCCATGGGGTGGGCTGTCTCAACCGTGATTTTTGTGGCACTTGCATCCTACAACCAATAAGGGGGGCATTTTTTTCTTGCAATTGCAAAATTCAGCTAAGTGGCTAAAATATTTCCTCCAATAAGCGCCTAATTTTAAACCATTAGGGCTGCGGACCGTATTGACAACGAGAATCGGTGACACGTGAAGCGCATGGGGTTTTACACTAGTGCAGGGAAATCAGGCGCCACGTCTAGGCGAGCCGACGTCAGCGAGTGTGGTATCTTGGGCTGCGGAGGAGCGTTCCATTTTCACTTCTGCGCGCTCATGAACAATCTCGGAAGTTGCCCTTGGCTGACAAACAGTATTTTCGTTAAAATAGTGTGTACAGTTCTGTTATCAACCTAAAAATACAGCTCTGACAGTATTTATTCGTCAGAAATTTTCTTCTTTAATATGCCCCCGTAGTTCTCTTTGGTCGTCAGGAGCGACAAGAAGCCGCGTTGCAAGCCAGGTCAAGTAAGAACATAACACTGTCGGCTTTCATGGCGGCCCCCTAGGTGGCACGGCGCTTAAACAACAGTAGAAAGCTGTATGGTGTAATGGTGCGTTTACCACCTAATTTCATCGCTGGAAGCGCCGCTTATTTTGACTCCGTTTGCGTATGAGAATGTTCAACAATACCGCGGTTCCTGCATAACCCATCGGCGTCGTCCTCCACGCCGGGCGAGAGTGCGGCGAACGCGAGCAGACGACAAGAATGAAGCGGCGGCGGCGCGCGTGGCGCCGATTGGCTGAGCCGGCCTCCGCGAGCCAATAGGTGGCCGGAAAGCCGAAGGCAGCCATCGGCGAGTCCCAAATTCTCGTTACCCCACTTTGATCGTGCACGCGTATTGCTCACCGTACTGTACGCCGTTGTGTGAAACCCAGCCACCGAGAATTCAGCCCAACGTGTCACCTGCTCCAGTGAACCTTCCGCTGTTGGTGTTTTGAAAAGAGATTCTGCCACGCCGACATTCGTGCCGCCGTGCTCGCAGTGCGAACATCCCCATGGATAGCTTTGCTGCGCTCGTCGGGTGACTACGCTGCGCAAGGGTGAGCTGACGGCTCTGTCGCTTCATTTTGTCGCTTGTTTTTTGTTTGGTTGCTTCGCAAGCTGCAGCTGCGACTGCGAGGCATACTCATGTAGCCTGATTGCCGCAGTTCGACCGTGTAGCGGCGTCCTAGCGTTTATGACGACCACAGCGAGACGCGCATATCAGACGGAATGTGGCTTGCATTGCATGCGTTCTGGAGTGCCCTAGCCGTACCACGCGTACGCTTGCCGGTCTCTCAGAGAAACAGCATACCGCCATGTAACGCGCCAGTTCTTTGCGGTATTGAAGAGAAACCTAATGCTGCGTTGGTTGTTCTCGTTCGGGAAACGTTACCTAATGGTTGCGAGAATTTTAACTATCTCTTACCCCCTTGGTGTTGAAAGCTTTTTAACTATGGCCTTTGCCATTGTAGTGTTAACTATGGCTTTTAACTATGGCGTTAACCATCGCGCTCATCTGACCCGTTTTATTGTTTTGAATCGTGTGCAATGTTAAACTGCGTATTAAGTGATGCCGTGTGCTTCGCGGTCTTCGCGCGCAAATACGCTTAGCGACGTGAGCGCTCATATTAGTTCGCTGTAAGAGGTTCCCTGTACGCTGCGGTTGCCAATAACGTTGAATCCTGCTTGATGACTATGTTCGTTATTCGAAAAGTCGGCGGTCAACTGGCTGCGCTTCGATTGAGGCGACAGTAACTTGTGTCCGCCCGTTCTCTTGGAAATGTGTAAAGATACCTGGCTAGAAGTTAATAGCCGTTCCTGTTCCCAGAAACACTGAATAGATCCCTCTGAATATGCCCAAATCCAGACGACGTTGGTTACTCGCAAAGTTTGTATGGTATACACGACCGCGGCGTTGATGGCACACAAGCTATTGAGACATAGTACGTGTCTGCGAGATGCATCTTGTTGACTGACGTCTTTGCTGCCCGTGGTGTCCTTCATAAACGCCTCTGGTTTGAAGTTATTCGCACAATTGGATGCTGCCTCTACGCCTCACGTTAAGGCTTTGTCGGAAGCGTTCTAGCTTACGTGACCACCCCACTAGCGGTGTGCCGGAGCTTGCTGTCCTGTTTTTTTTTTTTTCCTTCGCGTAGCTTTTTTCTGAGCCCAGAAACGCGAAGCGTGACCGCGCAGTCACGCTTTGCGACATCACGCTGAAGCAAAAACTCATTCAGCAGGGTATTCTTTACCGGGATAGCCGTCGCTTTAATCCAGACACGAACAATCGGTTGTTCGACTCTTCGGTTGCTCGAACCGGCGCTTGCCTTGCGCGCGGCCAGCTGTTTCATCCGATGACTCTTGCGTTTCGCTATAAACGTTGGAGCGATCGTTGCCGTGTAGGTGCGGCATTTGAACCCCGCCTTGGCGTAGGTGCGTCTTACTACACCGTAGTTCCCCAATAGGATGCCCTGTCAAGACCAGGAGGCATACGATGACGTTCCCGATGATACTCCTACACGGTTTCTCCTTGGCGATTTACCTCTCCATTGGATTCGCTGTTGTTCAGTTGTGACCATGCATGGCGACTACTGGCTTCGCTTTCAGTCGAAGCCAGTCAAGGTTCCCGATTTAGCAGAGAAAAGGTAAAAGAGGTGGCTTTGGGCTGCCGTTTCTAACAGCGAAGCTGTTCTTGGTTGAGGCTTTAGTGGGACGAAATGTGCTGATGTGGTCGCGGAGATATGGAGAGGGCATAGCCTTGCTATTGTGGAGGAGAGCGAGCGCCAAGCACACATGCAATAGTTTAGAAGAATAGCTGAACGAGACGTTCATATAGGCAAAGCTTTTCTAAACTACTAAACCTGGTGGTAATGTTCATGCTTGTCAACATTGCTGAGCAAAAAAAGAAAATTATGCATATTTGGGGCGAGACATCGATACAGCAGTGATATTTGCACTGTTCTTTTAATTACAATACACGGCTGTTTGATTTTTGCGAGAGCAAATAAAAGAAATGCGGGTTCAAAAAACAAGCAGCGCTCGCAGCGTCTCCTCGTGGCAGTGTTCCAACTTCAAAAGAGACAAAAGGTTCTAGTTGATGGCACGAGCAGCGGAACACGGCAAAAACGAATTTCGATCTGGTAGATATGAGAGTGTTCCGTGGAGCTTATCCTTGCGATTAAGGAATGCCATGAAGGTTCGCTGTTAACATCAGCGTCCGCGACGTTGAGTCAAGAAACCTGAACTAATTTTGAACTGCCCAAACGTCATCTCCTTGCTTTGCTTTCTGCATTTTCCGACATATCACGTGGTTTTCACTGCGGGAAAGGAGGAAACGGGGTTCTGTGCGAAAGACATTGCTCTTTTCGGCGTTTGCGAAACGCCGTGACAGCGTAATAGTACTTTTTCTTAACGTCTAGTCATGACAAACGAGCGGTTGTTGGAGTACTCGTATAAATTAACATTGCTTGAGGCTTACCCCCGAATTCATAGACCTATCTTAAACTTAAGCAGCGAGCGTACTTCATGAAGTCCGCTCCAAGACAGCAGGCGGCTTGAACGGGTCTAAGACGACCTTCGCGTTTCATAGACGTTGGAGCGAGCTTGCTTCGTCAAGTCAGGGGGCGACTTGAGCTGCTTGAGCGGGGCGGCGACGGACGCGGCTGGGATCGAGAGTAACCGGGAATTATTTCGTTTAAGATGCAAATCAAGGTCATAAAACAGTCCCTTTAACTAAAAACCACCCATAGTAATTTTTAACAATGGTCTGTTTAAGCAAATAGCAATCTCCAATCATCTACAGTGAAAGCATAACGCGTGTTTCAGACATTAGTGAATGTGATCTGGCAACCCGGGCGCTCGCAACCGAGCCGCCGCATCGGCGTTCTCGACAGCGTTTCGTTGGTTTCATGTTCGTTTCTTCGTATTTTTGTGCGTGCGCAGCAAAAGGATCCAAGAAATGCGCAGAAAAGTTGCACCAAGGTTCACAGAAGGTGAAAAGACTCTTCTTGTGTTGGTTTTAAAGACGCGGCGAAGCAAATTATAGCGCAAGGACGACGTATCTTCCGTTGCAGCGAAAGCTTCCCAGTGGCGAGATGTTGCTACGGAATTTTAGACTCCGTCTTTGGTGTCACAAACGCGACGCGGCAGGACTGAACAATGCTGGAACAACATGAAGCAGAAGTGGAACGAGGAATGGTTCCGCGGAAAGCGAGAGGAATTGAAGGCCGGTAAGTAACACGTTCGCAATTTCGTTGAAAGACCCTAGCATTGCGCTACCGATAGATGTTACTGCCGTCGCGCCTTACGTTCGAAAGCTGCTTCTTTCACGGTCCTGCTGTGATTTTTTTCCTGTGTTAAAAGAACTTTGCCGGTTCTTAAGGGCCGCGGATGTTATGTCATCCCTGTTTCGTTCTTGGATATAATAATAATCCGTTTCAACGTAGCCGAATTTTGAATCTCAAGCCTTTCAAAATAAAAAACCTCCCCTCAACAAGGATATACAAAATTAGTAACCGAACCTGTAGTGTACCGCGCATCATGTGCACAAAGGAAATGTGTGCCAGCCAGATTCAGCTTCTGAATCCTGACAAATAATCTGTCCACATCCAGGTACTGAGAGCTTATCGGCAGTACTGTGAAACCCCAGCATACTGCAGTACGTGGAGGCCTGCCCTAGCTATAGCACAGCAGCCTTAAAGTGAAGCTTTCATTTTCACATTTCGACTACTGTCTGCTATAGTTTGAAAGAGAAGTCAAAATGTGACCACAGAAGCATATGTGTGTGTGCGTGTGACTATTTTCACTGGAATGCTGCTGTTAGAGCCATTTCAGTGCTCACATTCACTCCAGCCTTTTTTTTTTTTTACTGACGGTGTGTTACGCATTGCTTTCTAGGGGAGGACCACTACCTCGACCCATGTCGCCGACCATGGAGATGGTTGGCATACATACGCCTGAAAACAAGAATTACTTGGTCGGAACACGCCACCTGCTGCCTGTGCAGAGTCGACTGGTCCTACAGTTGGTGCAGGCAATGGTGGACAGCACCAGGGACACCGTGTTTATGCCACAGGTGGGTACAAATTTTCCATCTTTAGGGAAAAAAACTGTCCAACATCTCTGAGCTGCAGTGCAGTGAGGGCTCGTGGTTGAATTAATTAGCTTTGGTTTCTAAACAGGGGCCTAATCACGTGTGAATCCATTTTGCCGCAGAAGAAAGAAAAAGCAGTGGCCATCCGCATTTTTTAGCATGCAGGTTTAATGCAGGCTGCTGCAGCCTGTTTTTCTGGTTGAGGCTGAAAAATGAAAGGTCAGCTCATGTTAAAGGGGCCGTGAAGACAAAATTAAAGTTTGGTTGACTGGAAAGATTGCCTCGTTAGAATAACACTGCACAAATTTTAACACAGACTTGACTCAAATAAATGAAATAATGAGGAAAACAGATAGTGGGTTTGCAATACCCTAGCTACTTTTCCGCACTGAACTGACGACGTATTATTGGCAGCTCGCTGCAATTCGCTGAGGCCGACAAAATCCGATGCAAAGTACAAAGCTTGCAGAACAAGATCTCTGCATTTACATTTAGTGCACATGCTTTTTATAGCAGTAGCAAGTGTTGGGTAAACAGTAGAAGTTACAAGTGAGTACATAAACATAGAAGAAAGGTGTATTTTGTCTTAATGGCCCCTTTGAGGACCCCCAGGTGGTCTACATTCTTAGCTATCCACTACGGTGCGTCTCGTAATCACCTCAGTTCCACTTCGGTGTAACGATGGAGTGACGTGTCCTGCACACCAGCCTCACGTGTGGCGTACTGCTCTCTAATAGACGTTGCACACACACAAGGACGCAGTGTTGAAAACCCAAACACTGCTTTACTTTAATTTTTTTGTCTTTTGGTGCGAATTACTTGGACAAGCAGGCTGGCGACACGTCATGCCGCGGCTACCCCACAAACATAGTTCTCCACAGCTACAGTGCGCACCTTTTTTATTTGCCTGTCACATGGCACGCTCTAAGCTAACTCTAAGTTTTGCCCCAGGCCATGTGCTGAAAAAACGGAGTGGTAACCACATGGCCCCTTTAATTCCCCGTACATACTCAAATGGCTGTGTAAGAGTAAGGCAGCCAATTTGTGTATCGTGGAATAGGCAGTGGCGTCACCTTTGCCTTGAAAGGAAGATCACCTCCACCTACCCTTCCGTGCACTCACATATCGCATAAGATTTCACATTCAACAGATATAGTTTGCTTGTTCATTTCAGATGACTCATCCAAGCCAGACTCATCTCCGGGGAAACATGGGCTGTGACAGCGCAAGACGACAGTCTACCACGAGAGTCTCTTTGGGAGCCAATCTGGTGGCGGCAGCTACAGCTTCCGCAGCCGGCAGTTGCAGCGGCAGTGATGCAGCAGCGCCCGCTACGGAGGCCGCAGGGCAACCAAACGGTCATATGGCTCTCCTCGAGTGAAACCTCGGAGCTGTCGATAACACGAGGGTGGAGCTCCTGCAGGGCGTGCACAACCTGCACCTTCTGCTGATAAGGAGGTGCACCTGAGAAAATCAGCTAGAGGACCAGCTGATGAACCAGCAAAAAGAGCTTGAGTTAGAGCTCCAGAGTATAAAATTAAGCGTGAGAAAACTTTGCTC
>CM023452.1:46461850-46525101 GCA_013339765.2 Haemaphysalis longicornis | reverse complement strand
GCACGAGGCCTTAGCCTATCCGGCTCTCGTTCCTTACATCGCGAGTAGTATACACCTGTTTTGTGCCGTCAAAAACAGCCTCCGTAAGCGGGTTCGAAGCGCGAAGCAAGGAATATAGTCACGTAATTCAAATGGTGTTATAACCTCCATGACGCAGTGCTTGAAGCTCTTTGCTACAGCGGACGGGGCAACCACCTTTTGCTGTGGCGCTGTCCGCGGCCTCTGTTTTGTTTAACTCCTACTCTCAGCAGTGTGTTCTGACACGTTTTGGTTGCACCAGCTATATATAATCGCTCCACAAAGCCCAACGATGTTTAAATAAAGCGCAGCGAGCGTTAAACAGCGGCATTATTTGCCTAGGGAGAAAAAAAAAGAATACGGGAGAAAAAAATGCACGCATCTTCACGAACTGAATCATGACGAGTGGGCGAAGCATTGGGGATCGTTCTTACCGTACATCACCCATGGCATTACCCACTCGAGCATGTAAATGAGTGACAACGCGTGTGTACACTGTGTAACCACACTGTCTACAGTGTGTAAAGTGTGTATAGTGTGTAACCGCTTCCAATCCAACCCGGTACAATTTAATCCAATCCAATCCGATCCATTTCAATCCAATCCAATCCAATGCTCCTAGCGTATGCGCAACACTGCGTACACGGACGCCAAGAGACAAGCCACGGACAAAGCGAGGTCCTAAGGTGCTTTGCCCCTAAAATGTGTCCCCGGCTAGCGATTCTGCCGAGAGAAATCCCGCTTTCTCGCATCCGCCGAAAGTGTCGCAGAAGTTCGTTCACGGCGTATCTCGAGTTTTAAACATTGTGCGAAAGGAAATAAGATTTTTGTTCGTTTGACGTAAGATACTGCTCTTTCAAAATCGCTTGCAACTGTCAATTGCGATGGCGGATTTCTCCCGGTTCTCACGCGACGTATGCAGTTCAAGGCTTGCGTAAGCACCAAGTTCGTAATGGACTTTATTTAAAGGGGTTTACTGTAGTTCCAAAATTTATTTATAGCATGGCGTGTGTTTTTGTGTTCTTGCTATGTTTCTTCTTTTCTTTCTTTTATGTCTTGTACATAATGCGCGCTTTCTTATTGTGACCTTAATATGCAGCTATAGTACGAACTTTGATGTTACCATCCTTATGGAATGCGTTCGAGCGGCCGATTAGGAAGAACTAGCGTTTCATAACTTAATCAGCTCTATTCGAAACACGATGGACGTTTTCCAACCGGGAAAAAAAGGGTAGAAATATTGAAGCTGTTGAAATTTCGCACTACAATGACGCAGTATGGGCAGAAGGCAGGTAATATGGGGCCGAAATAAAAACGTAGTTATCTTTGTGTTAACTTAACGTTATCGCCCAAGTGTAACGTAGTGCAAAACGTAGCTATATACCCCACTATAATCGCTTATTCATGTTTCATGGCGCCGGCTTACTTCGGCAGCCGCCAGTTGCGGAGAGAGGATTAGGCTCCTTCATAGAAATTGAATTTATTCCAGCGTAAAGAAAGAATACACGATGAATACATACAGGAGGAGGTCCCAAAGTCAGCGACTGTCGGTGTAAAAGGGCTGGGGGGTCGCCACTGCTTGATACGTTTTTTTTAATATCTTCATTATTGTTTGCAGTTTGCAATAAAACTGGCATTGTTGTTGCCAGGACAAAGCAGTACTTATTTTAATAAACCAAACGTGCATTAGGGGCGAAGCCCCTCAGGGGCTCCGGTTGTTGGCGTCACCTGTCGTCGTCGTATTTGTCGTATCATGTAGTCACGGTACTAAAACACCGGGACACTCGTTCACTCCTCGCGCTTGAACGTAACGCGCATTCAAAAAACTTGGGGCACTCGTTCACGCCTCGTGCTAGAGAGCTCCGTGCTTCAAAGACACGAGCAGCGAATCTGTATACCTCTACCCCCCAATGGTTTCATATCCGTGGGCAAAAAATCTAAGTGACGGCCCTTCAAATATATACCTCCATCTACGGCAGCAGGCAACAAGTTGTTCAGATGACCTCTGGAAATCTTCAGTGTGCCTTGATTTCGTGCCTGCTTTTTTACTACATAAAATGCCACACGTATGTGTTTGCATTTTCCCAAGTGCTTGCTTTCATGCAGCAAATTTATATGCCAGGAGAACTTTTGTCGAAAAGACAGATTGCAATTCGCCAAAAAGCTTGTTAGTGCGGCAGAAAAACGATAACTTAGAGTGGGAATCTACAACTGAGATGTAATTGTAATGACAAACCTAAGAACGAAGTGTAAAATAGATTCGTAAAGACGAATGAATTCCGAGTGTGAAGTTAGACTCTGGGGGACACGGAGAATGCAAGGAATACAGCCCTAAATACTGTTTTGTATGAAACAGTGATTTTATAAAAAAATGTTCTTTCTACTTCTTCGTCTCGTCCACAATTTGTGCAATGGCAGTATCCAAAAAATCTGAAATTTTGGAATACTTTGCATACATCCGCGCAACTATTAGGGTAAAAAATCTGTATATTTGGCCGTGTTTGTGAAGTGGATCTCGCAGCGTTTATTAAACAGGTACAATAAGGATATATGATTAAAACGATTTTTACCTTTTATAGAAATATAGGGAAAAGCCTAATACTCGTTAAGGGACAATAATAAGATTTGGTGGTTCGCAGCTTTGGTGCTTTTTTAGTGAATAGTCCTTATGTGCTATTCCTTAAATATGGGTACTATGTATGTTCTCAAATATCATGCCAAACTTCTGAAAATGCGCTCGTGTAATATGTGCAAAGATAAGTGCACGTATTGCACGATTTTTTTTATCATCATGAGCCAAGTTGTCACACAAGTATCTTTGGCTTGAGGCTATGTTATCACAGCTTTGGCGTCCTTTTGAAGTAAGCTATCAAGTGCACCTCATCTGGCTTATTTAACGAAATATGGTTTCACTAAAGCTTAACTTCATTCCGGCAATTTACTATAAGAGGTTTCATGCATGTGTGATGCTCGTTTCTTAAACGGCACAAAGCTGATGCCAACATGCAAATTTAGTCATGCCTGTTCGTATGCCTCAAGCGTTGCCAATATTCTCAAAGATTTTTGAGTGACAACGTGGGTAATTACTATCGAACAGGTCATCTTATGCATATACGTATGGATGCATATAGGTATATTAGAATATTTTCGAGCTTTATGGTGCCGCAATTTCACTAATTATAAAAGTAACTTTTATTTTGGTATATCCTTATTGTAATGTTTGCACAGCCTCAATAGTGGCCGGCAGTTCATTGAACGGGGCGTACAAAAGACACTCGATGTTTTCCGCATTGGAGAGCGTTGTTGCACATATCGTCTTCCAACCGCGACCGAAAGGCGCCATCGGAGGCTCTCCACAGCGACGTCGGCGGAAACGCGCTAATATGCAGCGTAACACCTTCCACGTGTGTGGCCTTGCACGGCGGTAGATGTCACCTATATAAAGGTATGCATGCTGAAAGCTAGATAACCTATAACTCAGTAACCCTTACGTGTTTACTTATATAAAGGTTACTGAGATATTGTTTACCTTTGTACCTTATGAATTATAGGTTACAAAAATTCGAAAATGTACACCTCTATTAAGGGTTACCCAACTTAGAGTGTATAGTTATCACCTTTTGCTTTGGTTAAAGCCAGAATTCAACTTCTTCCTCGTTTATCATACAAATTTGGAACTGCCGAGACCTCTACGTTTATCCTGCATTGTAAAAAAAAAATACTATTTTTATCACTGATTCGGGTGTGTGCTTTTTTCGTGTTCCGTGGTAACCAAACTTTTCGTTAGCATTCGATTTATGACCCAGGACAGACGCAGTATTCGTACGATCATAACGTACAACAATGTACTTTACCGGGAACAGCGAAAAATGCTTATATATAGTATTCGCACATACCTAAAAGTAGGGCAACGTCACGCACATATGCAGTGTCTTGGACATTGTGCAACCACAACAGCATCGAGACATAAGTAACCTTTAATTGTGACGGATGCATCATTGTTTTCTTGTGGACGCTGCGGCGGCCGTTCGCGGGTTCTGACCGGAAAGGCGGTGTTAAATTAATCGATTGCTCAGGTCAGCGAAAATCTATTGCTCATGTCAGCGAACGGGCCTTGAAATTATTATCTGTGCGTATATTTTGCTCTCCTTGGGAGTATATTGTTGTCTGTACATGACCGTGCAATGCAACCCCTTGCGTTTGCGTGTTGCGTGTTGCGTGTGAAATAACCGAGCCTGTGAAATAACCCATCGTTTGCCAGGACGCTGAAGGGGACGCCGTGACCGATGAAGGTTTGAAGGTTTACGGTAAAAAGTTGTGGGTTTTGTGCGCTCTGCACGTGCGCGGGAGAGGTTCGAGATTGGTTCATGTGTGACCGTTAAATGAGGGATCGTTTGCACGGGTTTTCAAGGAAACGTTGGCGCGCCGCTATTGTGTATACGTCTGGCTGAATCTGCGGGTTTGCGGTTTTGTGCTCGCGGCAACCCTGTGAAGTTCCGTCGTGCGTCTCCGCGGAATGACCGCGGAAGCGGGGCTGTCGTGCATGGTTGGCAAAGTTGTTTTCGGCGTGCGCGGTAGAATGTTTGGGGGTTTTGTGTCCGCAACAACTCTTTTCACAGGGCCCTGTCATATCTCGCTGCAGCAGGGGTGATAATTGCTGAGGCTACGGAGAGATGGTGCTCCGGCGAGCAGTGGAAACCGAGACAAGGAAGCCAGAATGAGAAGTGAGAGAGAGAGAGGAGAGAGAGAGAGAGAGAGAGAGAGAGAGAGAGAGAGAGAGAGAGAGAGAGAGAGAGAGAGAGCAACTTCTTTATTTGGTGATACACGCAGACGACGGGTCTGTGTGGAGGAGCCGCCTTTGAACGGGTGGAGAGCATTCTGTGTGTGAGAATCACTGCCGCCCGTTACCCACAAGGTGATCTCGTTGGAACAGACAGGCTGCATCTGAAGTTAGGAATATTTAGTACGGCCTGATTGAATAGTAGAGGGGATAGCACTGCCCTTTGTGGGGTGCCTTTGTACGGAAGTTCAACTGTGTCTGAAGCAGTGCCCGTGATTTACCGGCCTCGAGTTTTAAATTAAAGCTGGGCATTCTACTCCGAACACAGGTTCGTAACAGTCGCGGTGTGCGATTTTCTTTGTATTCCGGCAAGCAAAACGAATACCGCATAGAAAACACCTAGAAAGGTAGAGCAACCGATAAACGCGACAACAAATGTGTCTGGCTAACCTCACGAAGTCGCAAGCTTTCCAGAAAGCACAATGAACGTGGTCATAAATCAGTATTTGATATCCTCTTTTCCTTCGTCGTCCTAGCTGTTATGTTTATTGTTGTCAAAGTTTGTCGACTAATGTGTATATTTTTGGGCGTTCAGCCGGCTCCGCTTCGTGCGCGTTGCACGCGTTCCGTCTTCGCTTATATAAAGTGTTGATGCACACACGATGCAAGGTGCTTGCTACATAAGCCCCGTGTTTACACTGCCCGTTCAACGCCCCTTAAGTGGCCGTTCAGCTCTGCACCGGGCCGTGTACTCATCGCATTCGGGCGCAGCCATGGGTGTCGCCGGCCTCTACGAGAAAATCATGACGCAGTTCAATATATTCCTCATCCACCTTTCTCTCAGGTCAGTCAGTCATCGGTGTTTTTGTCGCGCAGGCATCGTGGTGTACGAGACACCGGGACGAATGACTAGGATGATTGTGTCGGAATACTTTTTGTATTGTGGAGATTTCAAGATGAAAGGTAACAAATCTATATCACAGTGCCCTTATATACTGACTGCCGCAATCACCAAAATAGTTGATTGATCAACTTATTGTAGGGTTTAACGCGCCGACGCAACGCAGGCGATAAGGCGCGCCATAGAGGCGAGGGCTCCGGATTAATTTTGACCACCTGGGGATCTTTAAAGTGCGCAGAAGCATGTTAACGAGCAAGAAAGTTGAGTAAATTAAATTTAGTTCGCAACAGGCGGAAGCTGTTTCACCGTCCGGTCTGCTCTTTTGTCTAACCGGCGTGCTTATCTCATTTTCTGATGTCCAGTATGCGCGAACGCGATTATGCAGCGCCAGTGTGCTCCGAGGCGATAGAAATGATCGGCCATCATTCTTCGCTAGATTGCCGTTGAGTTCATAAAATTCCAATGGCGGCTTCTTTTTAGCAAGCCATCAAGCAAGGCAGACATTATGCATTCCCCGGATACCGAAATCGTTGATTCATTTGTGTCGAATCCCGGCGGTGCTTATGTACCGTACTTACTGCGAAACAGCTTTTTCCTCTCACACAGATTACCGGGAGAAGCTGTTTCACAGCAGAAGATCGTCTAATTTGTTCAATAAACCATTGGCCTATACGTGTCTCTCGTCCGTGCCGCGCATGGAAATGTAGTTTGAGTGGGTATTGGCCTGCGTTAGTTTTAGGTGCGGAGTACCTTAGGACCGCACAATGTCCGTCCACGTCCGTGAACATAACATTTACAATCCCAAAAAATCACACAGGCACCGGCAGGATTCGAGCCTGTGTCTGGTAGACCAGACAGAGTTAGTATCAGTCGTCTTACCCATTGGGCTACGATCGTGAGTTAGTAGTCGAGAGTCAAACGGCTTACTCCCTCGCCGCTTACTCCCTTACCACCATCATGCGAAAATCAAGCGAAATCCGATTTGAGCCGTGAGTTGCAGTTTCATTTAGGGAATAATCAAGGTGCAACTCACGGCTCAAATCGAATGACGGTCGGGGCGAAAATCGGATGTCACTCGGGGCCCAACTTGGATGTCACTTCGAGTCCCGTACTCCGCACCCTCGCCATCATCCACGGAGTGGAGATGCTACCATTTTTTTCTTTTCTTTTTTTTGTTGCACTGGGATCGTTCATTTATGGTTATCTACCAATGGTCGGTATTATTCGTTTTTCTTATTTGCCGTTCGTGGTTAAAGTTGGGACAAGTTAGACTACTGCTAATTATTTTTACGCCTCCCGGATGACACGTGAGATGTGTATAAAGCACCGAAATTTCATTTCCTGGAAAAGGAGTGGTTATGACAAGGTGGCGCGATTTCGTGCTGTCGTATTCTAACCAGTTTTTAACCAACTATACCCAAAGCCATACCTTGCCGAAAGGAGTTACGATCTTTGCTTCTTAGCCCATGGGGCCTGAGTTTCAGTGCAAATACCGAGAAAGTGGACCTTATTTTTTCTGATCCTGCGCCAAAATGTCCACGCACAAAAATTTCAAAGAGGGTTGGGACCTCTGAAGGAGTTTTCAGTGTAATTTAAAGCAAGTTCTCCCCGAAATGTGTGCTCTGCTAAAGCCGGAGTGCTATGTAGAACTGCTGTGTTCGCTTTGGCCGAACCCATGTTTTGTCGACGTCCGGTTGTGTGTCTGTATATATGCACACCGGAAGCCTGTAGACCGATGAATCAATCTTCTGCTTTCATACAGTGAAGTATTGAGTTGTCTATTTTTTTGTTACAAATATAGACGTTCGTTTTTTTTCGGTCCGCTCAGAACGCAACGCCACGTGTCTTGATAATTTCGAAACAAAACAGCCAGTACAAACGCAATAAAAGTTCACTTGTCCCCAGCTTCCTCGGATACAAAGTTTCAGATAAATAACCTGTTCGTAAATTTCGTGAGGACATGACATACCACGTGCAAATATGTTTCAGTTTTACGATTTGTTTCAGTTTTACGAACTTTCCTTGGAACGATATACCCTTTGCGAATTGATTTATTGCCTCACAGGAGGAGAGGTCGCCATTCTGTTGGATATGACCCACAGCCCCCACCTTAAAACACCTATCACCAGCGGCTCAAAATCAGTCATCCTAACTTTTCTCCGCGTAAGAATTTCTCCGGCAACTTTATCTGTCCTTTAGAAGGCACAGTACATCCGCTCTCACTCTTTCATTCTCATCTGGGTTCCCACCATATCGCGCTATCTGTAAACTCAGCGATTCGTGAAGCTACTCGAGCTTTGGACATGAGAGAGCTCGATGGCGTCTCCGATTATAGTGATATAGTAATCCCTCTGCGTGGCAGGTTGCACGCATACGGGGACATCCTCGCTCATTACCGTTTCGAGCGCACCGCTTTAATTTCCACCTCATCGCCAATCTCTTAACCCGACCCTCTTATTAAGAGGTCATCCATCGCCAGCTCCAGACCAGCTCCTTCCCCACATCCCTGCCTCCGCGTCCGCGATCTTTCCTGAAATCTACATAGACGCATGTCCGAATTGTTATGCCCCTCGCGCATCGCTATACCGCATCATGTGGGGCCTGGGACAGCATCGCACTATCCAGGCTCCGATCCCATTCCGACCTCCTGGCCATCACCAGCACGCTGTGAGGCCGCTTTGAGTGACCCGGACCCCCAGTACATTGAGCAGATGCCTGCCGGTACCTCCTAGGTATAACTGGCGTAAAAAAAGGTATATGGAGAGAGAATAGAAAGACACACAACAGGGATGAAGAACTGATTGCAAGAAAAAAAGAAAAAGAGAGAAAGTGGAAAGAGTAGCTACAAGAACTGTAGGCATAGATGAAAGGAGAATGGTGGAGTGATTACCCTGAAGAGCAGGTAAAAAGGAGGAATTTACCACTGCGAAAGCGACAGACCCGGGGTTGGGGGCCGCTGGACAAAATACGGCGCTTATTGAAGTCACCAATCAGAAAATACGAGACTTGTCCCGCTTGGCCGACGGCATTGGACCCCCTCCCAAAAGGGGCCCTGCTGCACAACAGACGACGGAGATGACGTCGCCGCGGCCTAATCACCCCGGCTGGGGCCAAACAAAGCTATGCGTTTGCTGTGTGCCAGGACGGTCGGTTGTAAATCGCTAGCTTTCTCGTGCCGCTAAAGCGGAACGCCCCGTGGTCACTGCGTGGTGATTGGTATGGGATGGCAGTTCGTATATGGTTTGGTACCCGATGGAAGAGATGGAAGAGAAGGCGGCGAGGCGGTGGGCTGCGGGGCCGAGCGCAAGCGCCGCAAGCGGGCCGACAACGTGCATTCGCACTTTCACATTCTCCCCCTCGGGGAAATGCGGGGGAATTTTTGGTGCACCGGCCGCCTTGTGGATTCATTCTTAGATTGAATGCGACTCCACGTACACTCCTAGCGCCGAACATGTAGCATTGATTCGTTGTGCGGAAAGTAGCTGAATGAAGCGAATAAAGTCACCGTCAGCACTATACGTATACAAGCGAGAATTTCTGCTATGACTCGGAGCTTTGCGCGTTGCACCTTCTGTAAACTTTACAGTTCCCCCATTAGATTACTGCACAAATGCACAGAAAAGGCAACGACGCGTGCCGCAGAACTGAAATGTGAGGAATCTGTCGGGGATGCAGGTAACCACGAACGAATCATTTCAATTTTGATCGAGGCGTGTCAGGTTGGTTTCTGATACACCTTGCTGTGTTTCGGCTCTGTTATGGGCGAAATTCTATTTTAACGAGCTTTTAACAGCACAGCTGTTTACGCTTTTAGTTCCGCCGTATGGCGTTATCAGAAAAAAAAAATGTCAAGGAAAAAATACCCGGCGCACGTTAAGGTGCGCCTCGTGACGAGTGCCCGGCGTCGGTCAGCTCGGCCTTCGAAAACACTCTGCTCTGCCCAGGGAGAGAGAGAGAGAAGAAACTTTAATGAGCAAAGATAAATTGTGGGGTGGCTTCCTAGTCCGGAAGTCCATGGGCTGTCCTGGCTCTGTCCGCTCGGTCAACCAAGATCATCTGGTCGTCGAGGCTCGAGCTGGACAACATGCTCTCCCACTGCTCACGGGAAGGGTTGGGAATGGGGGAAAGGTCGGGGTTTCGGTCGCACTCCCAGACGATGTGGTAGAGGGTTCCTGAATTGCCGCAAAAAGCACACTCCGGGGAGTATTGTGTGGGAAATAGATGATTTAATCGCACTGGATTTGGGAACGTGTTTGTTTGAATTCGTCTTAATGTGTTTTCCTGCATTTTAGACAAACTGCGTTGGCCCTGCCCAGGGATAGTGGCATAATCTCACGCGTGCTCTTCTACTGGCCAGTGCGCGTGCGTTCGCGTCTGAAGTGGGCAACACAGACGCCCAGTTGCGGGCTACAGACGCCCAGTTCGCGAAGCCGGTTGCCGCCGGTTGCCGAGGGAGGGGGGCTGCCTGCACTGTTTTTTCCCCAGCCTTGCACCAATAGTGCAACGGGCAACGCCCCTTAGGGGCTCGGGCTGTCGGCGTCTCATATTGTCGTCGCAACCATCGTCTCGTGTGGTCAGGGCACTTGAAACACCGGGACACTCCGTTAGGCCTCTTAGATCGTAACGCGCACTGAAAAACACCGGGACAACGGTTTACGCCTCGCGCTGGAACACTTCGTGCTTCAAAGACACGAGACTTTTGCAGTAAAGCTGTATACCTCTACCACCCAACGGTTTCATCTCCGTTGGCAAAAACGCCAAGGTGCCAAGATTACACTTACACTCTGCATACTCCGCCACTTCCCAGTTTTCACGGTAGTAAACATGGCCTGGGATTTTTTTTTTCGTGGGCCTATAAGGTTTGTTACCCTATGAATTCAGTCATGGCGGAAGGCACCATTGGGAATTTACCACACTGATACGTGAACGACAGTCTAGACAATGCAAGTTTCGACACATTAATATTACGGATTGGTGGTGGCGGTGCTAAAACATTCAAGAGGTTCGCGCTTGAAAGCCGGAGAAGCCCTCAGTCCAGGGCCCCTGCGGTGTCTGCGGTCCTGCGTGCCCGGTCCGCCAACTGTCGCTGGTCCTCAGGGTCCGAACTGCACAGCGCGGCCTCCCACTGCTCGAGGGAGGGGGGGCGAATAATGGGGGCTGGTGGTGTGTTCTGGCAAGCCCACGTGGTGTGGTACAGTGTTGCATGTTCGCTGCTGCAGTGTGGGCATGTTGGTGGATATATTGTGGGGTGTATGATGTGCAGGAAGCTAAGGTGGGGGTATTTGTTGGTCTGTAGTTGCCGCCAGGCTACAGCCTCTTCTCGGGTAAGCTTCTGGTGCGGTGGTGGGTAGGCACATCTGGCAAGGCGGTGGTTTCGCAGAAGTGCACGGTACTGCTGCTGGACAGGCTCTGGGTCACGGAGCGACTGGTGCGGTGCCCGGAGGATGCATGCTCGGGCTGTAGCGTGGGATCGCTCGTTTCCGTCGAGCCCTGCGTGACCTGGCGTCCATATCAGTATGGTAGGGTTCAGGGTATCCTTATGCTTTTTTAGCAATCGGAGGGTGGACGTTGAGATGCGACCGTTTCCCTAGCTTCTGCATGCCGGCTGGTAGTCCGAAATTACGTGAAGCGGTTTATTCGACGTTGGAGACGTCATCGCCAGTACGGTGGCCGTTTCTTCGGCTTCAACGATGTTTTTACTTTTTACGGTCGCAGTGCGAACGACATCGCCTGAGCCGTCGATGACCCTTACTGCTGTGGCTGGATGCGATGCGTAGTGGCCCGCGTCCGTGAATCGCACATGGGGGTGGTCAGAGTACTTCCTTTGTATGAATTGTACTCGTGCGTGTCTGCGCTGTACGTGATGCTCAGGGTGCATGTTTCGCGGGAGCGGAACAATCCTGATGAGCGTGCGGATGTCTTGTGGCACAGTTTCCGGTCGAGGGTGGCTGGCGTCCGCTATCTGGTAGCCTAGGAGACGCTAGAGCGGCCGGCCACAATCTGCCCGTCACAACCGGCGGTTGTTTCGTTTGTAGAGATGGCAACACTGCAAGCCAGAAACAAAATGGCCTCCAGACGCTTCAGGATGCACGAAGTGGCGGTACTCTTAAACGTAGCTTATTTAGTGATGTTATTTTCAGCGACGTGAGCAGATGCGGGGCCAGTTTTTTTCACAAAATGCACTAAGCTGACGTCACGCTAGTTGCGGCGATGACTCAGCCGTGGGTGTAGGGCAGCAGGCAAAATAGGGCAGCGGTTGTAGTGCGGAACGCGCATCTCCGGTTTTCGTCAGATGTTTACCGCTGTTTCCGCAGGTCCCGTCGAATAATACACTGGACCTGGTGAAACGTCCGCACTGTGTGGTCCTCTCAACACAGCGCCTCCCCGCGGCCATAGGCTGCTGCCGTCGTTCGGTTAGTTAATTCAACTAATTCGGCGGAGTAATTCAACGCGGTGCCTGTTGTGCGCGCCGCACTATTCTCGGGTAGGGTGCGGATATGCCGTATTTACTCGATTCTCACGCGCACCTTTTTTTAAGGAAAATGGGCGTTTAGAAATACCTGCGCGTTGCAATAGGTTGCAAAGCCTCAAAAGCGAAACCGTCAACAAGAAACCGAAAGGAAGTGGCGCAATGGGTGATGGAGGCCTCATTTAAATGCAAGTATCGTCTTGACGGAAAGGGAAAAGAACCGGGCAGCGTCCCGCGCATAAGGCATCCTGGAGTCGTGTGTTCGCGGTTGGCGAAAACAGAAGGACCACGTTTGTAAGGGCAAAGCTTCACGGAAGGGCTTTAGCTGCCCATCGCGTGTGCCAATTTATGTTCAGTTAAATATTTCGTGCAATCTTGAGGTGTTGGCGTTATTTCGAATCGGCGTCAAGTCGTTTTTGTGGTTTCCGGGTGTTGAATTCTACTGCGAGTTACAATCGGGGCCCTGTTAGAATAGTGCAAATACGGCACTTGCCTTCTGCGGTAAGCGCGTTGGAGGCATACGCTCCTTGCGGCGCTTTTAAAAAAGCCTAGACTGTCGAGGTCGTGGTATAAGGAGTGATCTCTTATTCGCAATGCTTGCGTAGCCAACGGTAAGACTCGCCTTTTCCTGCTATACTGAACTGTATAATCCTTTTCAAGCACGGTGTGTCGCTGCTTTTCTAAACTTTGCCCAAAAGTGGCATTTCTTTTTCTGTTCCCGAAAAGGCATTTAAGCCGTGCGTACGTGGTCGTGTGCACGAGCGACCGGACATTTGTTTCTGCCCGTCGAATAGCAACCTATACATTACGCGTGCTTACGAAAATTTGTGCGACTTTAATTGGGTTGAGTTAAGCTGAACGGTCAACGGGCATTTGCGAGTACAAGCGCGTCATACTTGGGCCAGTTATACGAGACAGTTTTCTTAAACGTTCCGTAAGTCAGTGTAAGTTAGTGCTTGGTAGCTCTGACTTCATACAAAGATGTTTGCGGAATTACATATGCGTACCGTAATTACCCGATTCTAACGCGCCCCCGATTCTAACGCGCAACCTATTTTCCTGACAAAAAAACCGAAAAAACTTGCACTTCCGATTGTAACGCGCACGCAACTTTGTGAGCAAGAAAAACGAATGCGATATAAACGGAGATTTATTTCTCGAAGTAATCTCACCCAATCTCCCTCCTCGTCGCTCTCCGCTGACCACAACATCTCGTCCTTGGTGCCGTCAAGCGCGTTCGCGATGCCACACTTCATAACGAAAGTTCAACCATAATCGATGGGATCGTGGCCCACGCCTCGCACGCCCATCCTGCGAACTTTTTCAGAGGCGCACGCTTCAGCCGACCACTCGTTTTGAACGCGTGAGAGCCGCTGCTGCCATTGCTGTTATCAAGTGCGCAAGTGGAACGATTTGACGATTTGTTTGAACGCTGATAGAAAAGCCTGGGCGCCTATGGTTCCTGCTTCCGAAAAAGTGTTGCTAAAAGCTTTGGCGCCATCTTAAGATGGCGATGGGCGAGACGAAATTTCCGTTGTTTCGGCAGTTTCGGTTTCGTATCCGATTCTAACGCGCATGCGACTTTTCGGCCTATTTTTCCGGAAAAAATGTGCGCGTTAGAATCGGGTAATTACGGTATGTGGCGACCAAAGACCTTCAAGTTTGAGGACCTCTCACCGTTTTGTCGATGCGTTGGTCTTGTAAGTTTGACGGTGGAAGGGGCACCGTTCCCCGGTCTCCTTTTGTAGAGGGAGAGGGGGTCTCAGTGAATCGGATTTGGAACGGCCCGTTGCCGGGTAGAATCAGTACGCTGGTTGGTTGTCGGTGAGCCTTCGGCGGTTCGGACGTCATTCGGTAAGCCCGAATTTTTTGCGGAAATAATAGCTGGAGTGAATCGAGAATGCAGGGTAGCTATGTGAACTCGGAGTATCGAGGGGTACGTGCTATGTGGAAAGCGGCTTCGGGAGTTTGGAGGGTGACTTTCGAAGCGTAGTTGATGAACGAGTTGATTTTTTTTTGTGCGGTATATTTTGCAAGGGTTGAATGCGGGATGATGGTTTGGTTGGCCATGACGCTGTTCACCCCGGAGCAATGTTCGCGCGATGAGGGCGGGTTTGACCCTGCGTGGCTGCTCCGTGCTTTGGCGGTTAATTTCCTGTCGAAGGTGAGTGCACGTGTTTCGCTGTCAGTTTTCAAATGAATCGGGCGTTTGTCATACTTAATTTTGGTTCACTCTAAAATTTATGATTTGCCCGGAAATGTGCTTGACTTAGTTTTTAGAACAACTAAATATGTAAAGCATCAGGAGCGCCCTAACCAAATTGCAATGACGGAAAACATTTCACAATACAACCAGCATAAACTTTCTTTGTTAAGCACGTTCACTGAAACAAAAGTTTGCCCGTGATTTCTTACGGAGTGTTCTCAATTTTTCAATTGTTTCAGGAACTTGCGCGAGCATTTTTTTAAAGTTCTTTGCATATATACTTGTTTTATACTTCGCGCCTCCGTTTATACTTGGTATCGCGCTGTTGTTGTTTGTTGTTGTTGATGATGATGATTGGTATTGGTTTCCCCTTTGTAGCGGGGTGATGACATGTCATCTTACGAAAAAGGACTAATATACCTATGTTTTACACTCTTGGTTTAATACTAGCGCTGCTTAGGGCAGGCACAAAAAGCTTATTAGGCACAAAATACTTTTTTTTTTCTGTTACAGGTGGTAACTGTCCTAGGCAATATTATTATTCCCCTCTCTGCTTTTCGTCCACCAGCATTATAATCTTCTTTTCGTCCCCTCGACAGCCTTGAAGTTAACTTCCTCTGTGATACCCTTAAATCCCAGGGCTTCTGGAAGCTGAATATTTTCCTCATGTACTCTTCTTGCTTTGTGTGGCGCCATCTATCGCTTTTTGCAGCTGTTGTCCATAGAATTCACGTCTAGCTCGCGCTGCTGTTAAACCTCGCTGCGAAATCGTGTACGGGATGTGTGCAATAGAAGAATCGAGCCGTACCCGCTGCGGTGGTTCAGTGGCTTAAACGTTGTGCCGCTGGGCCCAAGGACGGGGTTTCGATCACGGCCGCGGCGGCCGCGTATCAGATGTATTCGCGAAGCGAAAACCCCCGTGTGTCGACATTTCGGGGCTTGTGGAGGTTCCCGGGGGGTCGAAGTTCAACCGTAGCCCTCCTTTACACTATTCGATAACTGCCGACAAAGGACTAAGTCGATGCGGAGCCATCCTACTTCAGTTATAGTGGTAATAATAAGGTTGAGGGAAGGGGGGGGGGGGGGGGAAGGGGGGTTCCGGGTCGTCAGACTACAACTGTGTCCACAACTGAGTGCATTAGCAAGAACTGACGGGGGTACACGGGAGTATTGCTTTTACGTCTGGCTGACGCGCCGAAGCAGCTCATCCAGCTGTTAAGCTTGCGCCAGCTGGGGCTCTATAACGTGCACTGTTGTTTGTCGGAATAATAACCGAATAACTTAGCAAAATTGATTGATTGCTTGATTGATTCGCACTCCGAGCTACTGCAGCGAGTAGGCAGAATTTTGCTTTGCCTGATGTGCGCGCGATGTGTGGCAGGTTACGTGGAAAGTACAGTAAAAAAAAGGCCTGGGAATAGCTTGATAACTAGCGCACCTTCATTCAACGCCGTGGGAGGGTAGGTTTGAGAGGTAAATATGGATGGGGTAAAAACAGAGAAAGAACAGAGGATATCCATTGGCGCGCCTGGAATGCTGGTTGTCGACCTCCAAGCATTTCGTTTCGCTGGAACAGATGTCCGTATATAGTGTGAGAGAAGAGGCGGAATGCAGGATGCCCGCCCGTCCCGTGGCGCCCTTCTTTGGTGCTTATCCCAACGAGCACCGCAGGTCATTTTCGCCGTCGATAGAGGCCGCCAGGCGCGCTACTCTACGTTGATTCGAAGAAAGTTTCTCCCGGCTGCATATGGCGGCGCCTTCGAAACCGCCATCTGCGCCGAGGGTAAAGTGCATGGGCGTCGGCAAGGGCGTCTCCCCCCCTCCCCCCCTTCTCCCCAATCCACTCCAGTACAATTGCTTTTTCATCGCCTCCTCTCTCTCTCTCTACACCCCCACCCCCGCAATACAAAGGGGTTGCCCCCGTAAAGACGAAATCCTCCCGGCGCTCATGGTAAAGCGACCTAGTTCACTTTACCGAGGGACTCCATGCTATGCGTATACCGTCCATTAATGAAACTTGCTGCTGGGCTTTTTGCTTCATAGTATTCGCAAGAAAAGTTAGCGCTGATTTAAAAACAGACCACATGAGATAGATAGGGTGGGACAGCATCTTCCTTGTGGCGTCATAATCTTGCGCTAACTTTTATGGCGGATACCGTCCCTTCATTTTGTCCTCGGACAATCTCTCATCACTCCCCAATCACTCAACAACAAATCACCCGGTCAGTCACGGAAGGACCGCCTGCGGGGACACACGTGCACGTGAAAAACAGGAGCAGGGAATAATTTTGCGCTTCTCATGTGAGTAGTGCGTATACGCACATCCAGCCTTGAGTAGAATGCGCCAGGGAAACCTTCAAGGGCTGCGTAGTCCACACGCGCAGTGATTCATTCGGGAGCATAAACGCATGAATATATTCACCAGTCGCTGTCGTCTTCGCGCATGTTCCTTTTGTGCAGATTTCAGTTCTCTCCTTCACACTTCACGCTTAATTTGGGGTTGCAGACAATTCATCGAACGCCGTTACATCGAACGCCACCTCATAGAACCCGTCTGATCGAACACCGTTTCATCGAACGCCGTTTGGTAGAAGGACGTTTCATCGAGGAAATTTCATCGAATTTGGTCGTGCACAATGTAGCAGAGCCTGTAGGGCGCATAGACAGCGATAAATAAGATTGTTGTTTTTTTGCGCGCTTCTATGTTCATGCTGATCGTCTTGGTATGACCATTTTAATGCGTAGGAAACCGCTGATTTATTTTGTTGAAGCATGGAACCATGTAGCTAAGTTTTCATGACTTCGCTAGATACTGGTATCTGCATTGGTCTCAGCCTCAGCAAGCCACGCCAATTTTTCGCCCTCCGTCCGATAAAACCTGCGGTTTACCTTCCTGCTATACCATAGAATTCGACTGAAATGTCAATAGACTACAGTTACTGCGCGTATTGCTAGAATCTTGCAGGCTGGCAGGTGTTTGACGAGCTGAAGGAGTTTCCGCCAGCCGTCTCGGAGCTGGTGTGCTGGTTCGAAAATAATTACGTCGTGGGAAAGCCACCCCAGCTGCCCGGTGAACTGGCGATCCGCGTGCCACCTCGGTTTCTACCTGCCGTTTGGTCCGTTCAACACTTAGCAGAAAAAGAGTTACAAAGAAAAAATATATATCTGTAGAAAGTTGACAGTGCAGGTCTTCAAAGATTGTTGGAATCTGACATACCGGCACTGGGCGGTTCCTCAGCCGCCTGCGACAGGAAAAAAAAGCTAACGACAGCCGGCTAACAGCACTTCTGCATAGCTAGCAGCTGCCTTAGCAGAGGAAGGCTGTGCTAGCCAAGATGAGGCCCTCGAGCGCATCCTGAACCATCGGAGAAACATGCCAGTGAAGGATGTTTTGAGGGCAAATTCACATTAATAAAAACAGTTACTGCGTTTTCGTACAGTACATTTTTATGTCATTGTACATTACAGTTACATATACAGCTCATAGCCCCCTTGCAAAAAAGAAAAAAAAACTTTTTTATTTCTGCCAGGCGGTCGATAAATTTTAGTGCGTCTTGAAAATGTGTTCTTCATGTGATTTGTGCCATCAATTACTTTGTATAAACATAGTTCCAGGAAACCGAAAGAAAAGAAATAGCCAACTTCAGTAATCACAACACAAAAGGCACCATCACCCTGAGCAACTCATTGCATGTTGCCTATAATCGTCACGGGAAGTGGCCGTGACAGACTCGTACTTGAAAAGTGCGCGGTTTTTTTACGCAACCTTAAATTATAAAGGCTTCATGCTTCGTGCATCTCTCTAGCAGCAGTGTTCTAATCGCGACCGCAGCCTCCGAACAGCATTCGATAAAACGGGCGACGTCAGTTCGATGAAATGGCGTTCGATGAAACGGTTTCGACGAAACGGAGATGCCTTCGAGGAAACAGCGTTCCATGAAATGGCGTTCGATGAATCGTCACGTACCCCAATTTTTTTCTCCCGCGGTACTTTTAGATGCGTCGTGCAACCCCGCATTTTAACGCCAAGAATTCGCGCACACCAACTCTATACACAACTACGCCACCAACGGCCTGTTTGTAGCAGAAGCTTTGGCAAACCCCCCGCCCTTTTCTCTTCCCAACCTACGACATTTCTTGGCGAGGTGTGGCATCAAATATTCAAACGCTGCAAAAAGACAACCCAGCTTCTCGAACTATTCGTGCTAGTTTTTTTCAAAATCCCCAAAAATCGGCGTCAGCGTGTGCTTGGCAGTCCTTAGCGCTCATTGGTCCGATTTCCCGTCAGTAAACAAGGCAACTATGTTGTTCATCACTTTCGACCAATCAAGCGTTAAGAATGATTGTGAATAGTGATGGCAATCCTTTGAAATGGACCGCTGAAGGAGGACGTAAAAGCCGGGGAGGCAACCTGTGCAAAAGGTTGCTCTCTTGCCACCAACGTTACGCACAATTCGTCCATATTGATTTGTTTGTACATTCAGGCGGGCAGGCCATTTTTTAGGAGCGAAGCCCATCAGGGGCTGGGGCTGTTGTCGTCTCCTGTCGTCGTCGTCGTCGGCGTAATCGTCGCCTCATATGGTCACGGTACTAAAACACCCGGACACTCATTTACGCCTCGCGCTAGAACGTAACTGGTACTAAAAAAAAAAAAAAAAAAAAACACCGTGACACTCGTTTAGGCCTCGCGCCAGAGAGCTTCGTGCTTCAATGAGAAGAGACGTTTACAGAAAAGCTGTATTACCTCAACCCCTCCCCCCCCCTCACCCCCCTCATTTCCTCAACGGTTTCATCTGCGTTGGCAAAAAGGCCAAGGCGCCAAGAATACACTTGTACACTGCATGCTTCGCCCCTCACCATGTTTCACGTCAGTCGAGATGGCCCGGGATTTCTTTCTCTTGTAGTTGCATTTCGTTCGCTGGGAAGTACCTCTTGCAAGAGCTTCATTTGGTTGCAAGCACTGCACACGTGCCTTACCTCGTGAATTAGTCGACTCGGAGTCCTGCACAAAGGACGAAAAGAAACCAATCGCAACGCGAAGAAAGCGAGGAAGCATCGGGGTGATACTTGTTTCATTCTGTCAGTGTTCCCGGTTTGCGTTTCGGAGTACCACACTACCCAGGCAGCACAGGACTGTTCGGCCTAAAACAGGCCGGTGTACTTTGGCCGGTGATTTTCTGTCCGGCCGTTTTCCGGCAGCCATGTTCGGCCCATGTCCAAATGTGGGCCTTTTGGCCGTATACGGCCGTACTCCCATGGCTGTCCAACGGCCAGTGTCCGTCGGCCAGTCAACCGGCTTACGGTCATACGGCCAGATTCCAGCCGTAGGGCTCCGGCCATTCCAAAGACACCCGTGTACGGTCGAAGTACGGCCGCCGGAGGACAGCCGAGATGCGGTCATCGGACTCCAGCCGGACTAAAGCTACCGGAAATACGGCCGTGCTACGGGCATTGGAGTTCAGCCACAGTACGTTAACTGTACTGAGGCCGGTCACTGCATGTCGCGCAACAGATGACTCATTCGCGCAGTGCAGAAGCAGGCCAAACCCAGCATTTTGGGTCCAATGCAGCCACATCAAATTGAACTCGCGCGCAACCACCAGCCGTCAAGCTTTCAGCGCAGCCTTGCTTAATTACCAGCCTCAGTTGACAGCAAAATTCATTTATTAAACAGTGCTCACAAATTGTCGTTCCTTTAATTGCTGTGCCTCTTTTACTGCAGAACACAGAAAATATTTAGTTCTTTGTAGAGCTTGAATAGATGTATTGTCCAGGTCCTGATATCCTCTGTTGGGCGGCTTACCTGTAATAAACGGGGAAAGAGGAGGGGGGGGGGGAGGCGGAGGGCGCATACTTTAGTGGGTTGAATTTTAGAGAGGTAAATTGCGCCGCTTTTAGCCAATTTCTTTTAGGGCAATATTCCGGAACACTTTCATGCTATGACTACATAAACTATTTTTATAACAGTTGCTTGACCAATTTTGATGTATATAAAACCGGCGTGAATGCCTTTACGAAGGGTTTTGGTTCTCAACACAACACTCAGGAGCATTTATTATAACTCCTTCAAAAAAAAGTTAGTCCAGTTTTTGCCCATTTTTTTGCAAAGACATTTTCTACTCGATCAACTTTTCTGATGATCTTGCGCAGGACTGATCCTAAGGAGGAGCAAACAGGTACTTTCATTTTCAATCTATTTTAATGTTGTTTTCATGAGTATACGTCCACACCACTTAATAGTCCAAAAGAACTTAATTTTCTTCTAATGTCATACTACGTTCAAAAAATTCTAGACGCGTTGCGATTGACGCCCTGCTTCAGGTGGCTGCAGTAGTATCCCTTTGTGTTCACGCTAGGAAAGGCGTAAAATTAGAGTTACATAATTTGTTTCAGACCAATAACATAGCAATGGTAGCATGCATACAGGAAGCCTTGCATACTGCAACGAATCGGGCAAGAAATATTTTATTGGTCAAGGTTGAATGCGTAGGGTTCTCAACCCGTCGGAGGCAAACTTGCGCCTCTGGAAGTTTGTTTATTTATTTATTTATTTATTTATTTATTTATTTATTTATTTATTTATTTATTTATTTATTTATTTATTTATGTATTTATTTATTTGATGCCTGCTTGCCCTTTCATGCATTACAGAAGGGAGATACATAACACTAAGCATTAAATATGAGACAAAATAACAAAATAATTCTACAAAGCGCGCTGAAAATCTTCAATATAAACAGTTAATGCAATCATACGTGGAAGATAATTACACTGCAGTATTGATATAAAATAAAATGAATCGCGCAAGGCGTCACCTTTAAAGGAAAGTTAATAATTTGCTTTAAGCTAGCGGTCCCACTTTGCGATATGTAGAATGGCGCTTGGACATACTTCTCCCCTTCTACTCCAGTTTTCGAATGATAGATATTACGAAAAAAGTTCAACCTGTGGTTTCGTCTGTGATCTTTCACGTCCTGCCATTTCAGTTTACTTTTACTTTCTCTCCTGCTAAGTTGAGCGTGCCAATTACCTAATACGAATCGCACTGACATATTCTGTATGTTTTCTAGCGTATCAACCAGCTCTTTGGTGTAGGGATCCACGAAAACACATGCGTACTACAAGATTCAGCGCACATGAGTGAAATACGGTAGTTCTTTTCAGTTAGATGGAGGTTCACTGAAATTTCGTCTCAGAAAGCCAAAAACATATGCAGCCGTAACTTTTATGGTGTGAACCTGCCTATTTAACCTCTAACCACTCCCTAAATAAACTCCTGGGTATTTATATTCCTCGGCCGTTGTCACAGCAGCATAATTTACGGTATATGTATTGAATTGGAATGAAGGTTAACCACTTTAAGCTTATCTATTGCAAGAGCCAAATCGTGAGTGAACTGAACAATCTGCATTGAGCAAGAAAATCCTGACAAAATCCGTGTTTTCTAGGATGCTGGCGATTATGTTTAACCAAATGAGTCGTATCCCAAGAGTTGCTAAGCTCACCTTCAAACATCGGAACTAAATTAACAACTAGGCTTCGTCATTGACAAGGCTCTGTTGTTATCGCAAAGTAAAGTAATTTTTTTTCTAAATAGGCAGTCGTAAAATCCCATGAAGTAACATAGTGCAGGGCATGAAGTTGATCCTACCAATGCACGAGCGAGTCTCTTCTACGTTTATCACCAACAACATAGTGCAACATTGCTTGTCGCAGTTTAATTGTGAGCAGAATAACTTGCGCTTTTGCTCGCACTTGCCTTTCTTTTGTGGGGAGTCCTTGATATGGTGGCGGTTTAGCTCCTGCGTGGTGGCCGCTTGCTCGACGCCCTTGAATGCCAGTGTTTTGGTGAACCATCTCCATCTCGGATCGGACATCTCTGCCGGGTCGATGTCTCCAATGCTCTCCATTTCTTAAGGGGGCGAATAGCCTCGATCTGAGGCGTCGACGAAGCCGGCGGCAGAGGCGTGGTAGCGGTGATGATTGGCGAGGCTTAGCTTACCCGTCGGTGTGGCACGGTCTTCTTGTGGCAATAAATGACATTTCAATACCCTAAAAGGTTCCCTGCTAATGTACAGTGAGTCCTTGCACCTTGCCCGTTCACCGAGAACACTCATTACTGTTTGAAAAAACGATGTTCGTTCATTTAAAACGTAGAAACACGGAGCGGATGAAAAAATTGGCCGCGTATCTGCTCCTTTCGTTGCAAATGTCGTCAAAAGACGATAATCTTCATGGACTTTTGCCAAGTAAATGCCTCCCTTCGCTTTACTGCTCACCTCTCATGTTGTTCCTCTTGCGTCGCGCTCTTCCCGAGGTAAAACCACCAAAGGTTTGCTTAAATCATTTTAAATTTCCCGCGTTCAACTGCTCCAAACCGGGTGTCTCGATGAGAACGCTGCCGTACGGCGAAGACGCGCGTTAATCGAGGCACCCTACTTCAACGTTTATAGAACCGCGTTTCCCTACTCCACGTGCGCTGCAAGCAGAACGTGGAAACTATCTAGTGGAACCTTGCGTAACTGCTGCCGGTTGATTTCTTAAAATGGCGCCAGAAGCTATAGTGGCGCTGGCGACAGCAGACGACGGCGGAGTGAATTCTTTTTCTGCAGTTGATGAAGTATTTAATTTCGCAAAAGTCAAGCATGTTTGAATTTTTATAAAGAAACACTGCAAATATCACTTCTGTATTGATTTGTTGTCTCATATTTGCGTAATGTCTTGTTCTTCTTCAACAATGCTGACAAGTATGAACATTACATTGGACCAAGACGGGTAGATTTAGCTGTGACTATATAAGACTATTGCGCAGGCATTGTTTTGCTTTGGCCGGGTGGCTGAATCGAGTCACAGACAGACAGACGGACAGACATACAGACACACAGACATACAGACAGACCAAAATTTCTGGGTTTAAGTAGCCCAATAAAGACTATCGTCTTTAAAACGCGTCCCCGTCGTTCGGCTCCCTAACGGCCTTTTCTCCCCCCAGGAAAAAACCCGTCGGTTTCCTTCCAAACACGTCTGTGCATGAATTCTGGGGCGCCCAGGCGCGTGCCGTTGTTCGGCTGTATGCCATTTGCCGAAAAAATGACGTATAACCAGATACCTTACGTAGGCCGGTCTCCTCTTGAACACCGGTTGCCTAATATTCTGTGGCCATTTGCTTGCCGTAATTCGGCCGAGGACAGTTAACCGAATGAAAAACGTATATTCTGGGGCCGTACGTCGGCTGGTATCCTTCATAACACTGGTTGCCCGAAGAAAACAAATAATCTACCGCCGGACGCGGGGTTCACCGTTGAAACAACGAATGCACGGCAGCCGCGCTCCGGCCAGTCTCCTTTCGAAGACCAACTGCCGCAAGAATACGCATATTCTGTGGCCGGTCGCTTGCCGTGCTTCGGCCAATTACCGCTTCCCGAAGAAAAAACGAAGGCCCTAAGACCGTACTTCGGCCGTTCTCTTTCTCAACATCGGCAGCCGTAAGAGAACTGAATATCTGGCAGCCGGTTAGCTGCCGTTGTGCGTCCGTACACGGGCGGACGGAAAAATACCGAAGTGCAGGTTGCCGAATGTTGGCCGTTCAACGCATGATCAGTGGCTGCCAGAACCTGGATGCTGGCCGGACATGCCAGAAAGCGGCCATAGACGGGCCGTTCTTGGGGCACACTTTCTGTGCCGCCTGGGTAGGCTGCTACTGTGGTGACACAGGCCAAGGCGCACGAGGCCAATTCCCAAATCCCAAACGAGGCCAATTAATTTGATCTTTACAGCTGCGGGGATGTTTACACCATTCGCCTTGTCCACGACTACGAATACACCCTCTTCTCGCGTTTGGTGAGGCAACCAAGGCTTTCGCCTTATTAAAGCTGGCTTCTATACTCGGTTACAAGTTAAGAACGGCAACAGAAGTTGCCGCTGTGCCTCATCACCGCAGCCGGATGTTACTCCGCGCGGCACAAATAGTGCTTTATTGGGAATGTTTTGAACATGGCACGAGCCGTTTTCGTGATTTTCTGCACTTAGTGTGCTTATAAACTACTGGAGTGGCGACAAACAAACTACGTGAGGAAAGGCAGACGATAAAACGCATTCATAGCAGTGTCTTCGCAAAACGTGCGCTCCCGTTGACATCTGGGTACGTCGCTGTGGCGGAGTGATACCGTACATGAGCTATTGTCGTTCTTAATTTGTCCCCGAGTATACAAGAGCATCAAGGGTGGCTTTGTTGGCGCATGCGCATTGTCGCAACGGGGGTTATACCCGTGGCACACGTACACGAAAGATAAAATTAACTGCTAAATGCCTTAAGTTTTAATGGAATTAATTCGCTGCTTCACGCGAAAATCTAATGCCATTCGCTCTGTCATTTTTTGGTTTAAGGAGTTCCGCACAACTCATTCACCTTCACGAACGCCTTAAATCTGCCTACTCTCGAACGCGATGAGCACCACATGAAACCAACGAAACTCTCAGCACCAGAGTGTTGACGCGGAAACGTAGCTGAACTTCGAAATAAGACGATTTTTTCGGCACTCTTGGTGGCGAAGTTTCTGAAGAAGACGAAGTCAGCTATAAAAGCAGCAAAAGGCACAACATCGTGTTGCTCGTCGTTCGTTCCGAATTTTACGGATTTCGCTAGCCGCTGGCAGGTGAGGCAGCTGCTGAAGCCACTTTTAGAAACCGCTCACACCTTTTTTTAGAAAACACTATTTCTCGTAATGTTTCCTTTCACAAAAAACATTTTTAGCCCTTCTAAGACGTTTTTCTCCACGTTAAAAGCTTCTAAAATACGAGTGCATTTTCTTTTTGGTCATTAACACCATAATGCCTGACACATTTAATGCCTTTGCGTTTTCGCGTGTAACGCGGCCCGCCCAAATAATGTCTATCTGTATCTTAAGGCCTTAAGCACTGAATGACATTTTTCGTGTAGGCCTACGTGTGGCACGGGCATTAGACCGGGCAGATTGAATTGATAAACAGGTGGAGGCAATGTCTGCCGGCTCCAAACTAGCGCTACCCGAGCTGTACCGCGTACTTGTCCACGTTTGAATGGCACTGCCGGAACAATTTACGCGCGTCACAGCGGCTTGTTTTGACATCGTCCGGCGTTTTCAGGCGTCACAGCAATCGTCGCCTTGTTTACACGACCACACGTGTCGGATTTGGAGCGCGTGCCAGCAATCTGTGGAGATAAAAGCAGACGTGTCCTTTTTTATGCGACTTTTTTGAAGCAACGCTTTGTGTGGCTAGGGTTCCGTGCATTTTTCCTGTGGTCGAGTAAGAACGTCTTGCGGCAAAGCGAACTTTATCGCGAATGCTTAGCAAAAAGCGGCCGTTACTCTTCTGCTATCATAACTTTTCCCACCAGAACAATTATATTATATTTGGCTTGTACTATTGCTTCACAGTGAAGTTGTAGGCGTTTCAAAATTTCCGCCTGCGATCAATAATACGTGACCGTCTACGGATGGAGTGTGGTGACAGAAAGCGGATGTTGGTTTAGCAGAATTTTTTCCCAGAACAGCTATGTCAAAATTGGCCGCTAAGAATACTACTCTGACGTTTCCTTTAATGCAACGACACATTACGCCGGCAATAAAGATCGGCCACCTACGCAATTGAGACGCATAGACTGAGGAAACGCTGTTGGTCTTCTCCGCGCAAACTGAGTCAAATCAAAAGCCAAATCTACCCTCCTAACTTCCGAAATACAAACTGCCAAATTCCACTTCAACTCAGCCAAAGTCTATAACCAACGGCTGCGCTACGAACCCAAGGGAAATGCGGTGATAGCGCAATCCGATAGACGCAGCTTTCATAACGCGAGGGACACGGGTTCCATTCCGACCACCGGAAGCGTTTTAAGGGCGAAGAACCTTACGGGCTCGGCATGTCAGAGCCTCCTGTAGTCTCTGGAGTCACGGTACTAAAACACCAGGAAACTCGCTTTCCAACACCACGCGCTTGAACGTTTCACCTTCGTGGTAAAAAACGCGTACCCAAAGAACCCACCGGGACACTCGTTCACGACCGCCTCGCGCTACTTCCTAGCATACTGTAGCGTGTGACACGAAGGACACTTCGGCCAGTCTGTCCCTCATTTTTTGATTGCCTAAATCCGGTTCAACGCAAGAGAGGGCGCCACCGCCTCAGCAAGCGCGCGATTGCTCCGCCCACCGGCGCCCAATCAGCGCGCGCCGTGTGGCAAGAGAGAGACTTACAATCTTTGAATACACTTATACACTGAATCCCTAGATCCCTACAGGGGATCCGTACAGAAGGCAAGCGTGGCAGGGGGCGGCAGAAAGTTAGGTGGGCGGATGAAATCAGGAAGTTTCTGGGGAAAAATTGGTCGCTGTCAGCACAGGACCGGGACAATTGGAGATTAAGGGGAGAGGGCTTTTACGTGCAGTGGGCGTTGACACGCTGTTGATGATGATGATGATTATGTTGCTGTTGTTCATGATGATAGCGACGACGACGACGATGATGATGATGATGATGATACTGACTCCCCAGGTTCCACGTTAGTGGAAATGGCCCGGGATTTTTTTTCTTGAGCCGCCCACTCCCAACACCTGCTTTTGGGCTCCTTACCTCCTGTCCACTTTTCCTCACATTTCTTGGCCCACCATTTTCCTCCTTCCACTTCGCCGAGAGGAGTTTTCTGTTTACAATCTGCACAGACAGAAGAAAGGGTAACAGCCGCGCTGTTCAAAAAAACAGGAGGCTGCCGTTCGCGGGACCAGCACTAGAATTGTAGCGCCGCTTCAGGCGTCACGCTGCATTGTGCGAAACGAACAAACGAGAGGCGTTCTTGAAAGCGAGAGCGGTTGGTGTGCACGGAGATAAAGCTGCCGCACACTGCACACGCTCTAGACCGTGTGACGCACGAGCAGGTGTACGCGTCCCTCCCAGTGCAGGCGAACGCGAAATTGGCATTCGAGCGGAACGGCATTTTCGGTTCTTCACGTCCCGTATCCTGTCACACGCGCGAGGGAAGCGGCGCGTAATGACATTCGGTACTGTCGAATTTGCGTGCGAGTGTCGTTAGCTGAGTGGGTCAAGTTTAGACTAAATGGCGCTTCCTTCCAATATGTGACGTCACGGCTAAAGGGCTTCCTCGGAAGAGGTATACACTTTAATGCCGGTCGCGAAAGCTGGGGCAAAATAATTGCAAAATTGATTGCCGGCTATGTCAAGGTCGTGATGTGATTGAGGCGTGATCTGTCGGATTGGGGGAGCTTAGCTATCCTTTTTATGTGCTTGTTCAACTGTCACCACAGAATTAAAGTAAAAACTCGTTAATTAGAAGGAATTCAGGTCATCTCAGTTCGAGTCAATGGAAGTTGGAACTAACGAAAGGGAACTAGTACACTGCAACTCTGAACCAGTAGGGTATGTTTTGAAGTTTGTAGGGGGAATTTGAAACGCGCGTTGTAATCAGATATCACGGGGGAAAAGGGGGGGGGGGGGTTTTTATTCGTTACCACGGCGTTGTTAATACACGTTGTTAACAAAGCTTTGAGCTTTGTTTGCATGTACCGATAGACAGAGAGAAAGAGAGAGAATAAACGTCTTTACTGAAAGTGAAATGTAGCCCCAAAGTTGGAGAGAGAGAGAGAGAGAGAGAGAGAGAGAGAGAGAGAGAGAGAGAGAGAGAGAGAGAGAGAGAGAGAGAGAGAGAGAGAGAGAGAGAGAGACGAAATGAACTTTGACGGCGTCTTGCTTCTAGGAAGCACGGGCCGCCTCAATTGCGCCCTTGCCTCGCCATGCCGGTCCTGGAAGGTGGCGCTGGCCAAGGCGCTCTCCCAACGCTCAGCGCGCCCGGATGAAAAAAAAAAGACAAATACGATTAGCAATCCCTGATTTAGAACAAAAATTAGAAGTGAACCTGTCTGTACTCAGCTTCGCTCGTCATTTCAGTATCGATGACAACAGTGCCTGCAATTTTTTTGCAACGAAGCTGTCTGTGGTTAGGATACAGCGCATCATCTCCTGCGACAGAAGGAACGTAGACGAACAGTTTTGAGAGTATGAAAAAAAAAAAAACCCGCCCGCATCTTCCCACGGGGGGAACTCGAGTATCGCGTGAATGTTACGTAATTGGGTATGGTTTGGGAATGCTTAATTGTTATTTCGTCTTTATTATTCTTATTGAGAGGACAAGGTTCACCGGAGAGGCCGATGTTCGGGGCAACCGTTTATTCGGAGGCTCGAGCAGGGAACGCCCGAGTACACACCATGATGATGAGTATTCACAGAGATGAGGACGAAGTGCTAGAGCACGTTCGCTAATGATGATGATAATGTACAGGTGAAGAGGAAGCACTGATGGCAGTCCGACGATCCCCCACCAAGACCGACTGTGCCAACCGGTGCCGGTAGATTTCCCAAGGATGCTCACACTATTTATTGAATAAAGGAGAAGCGAAGGCAAGGAGTGTAAAGTTAAAGTCTGTCTGTATTGCTTGGTGCCGTCAAGCAAAGCGTCAAGTCAAGCGAAAGCCAAGCAAAGACGGCCTTGACTGAATTCCGAACGCGCGCTCCGCCGCTTATATACACACCGCCCGCGTTCGAGGGAGAGGAGTACGGGGGAGAGACGCGCATGCGCACACTTCCGTACACAAGCGCGCGAACTTTCCACGCACTCACCACGCCGTTATCACGTGTACACGCCCTGCCGCCGTTACTGTTGAGCGCGACGCAGCGCACGGGTAGCTACGACGCATGCGCGCACAGACGCGCTCCCCCCGCACCGCCGCAGCTGTTGTTGAGAGCGACGGAGCGCACGGGGTACACGCGCTCCTCCCGCACCGCCGCACCTGTTGTTGAGAGCGAGGAGGGTACGGGGGAGAGACGCGCACCTGCGCCTCGACGCGACGCGCATGCGCAGTGAGCGTGTGGACGGCGCCGACAACATTGACGAGTGACATCGCGAGCCTAAGAAATACTCCGCATTTAAAAAACTATTAAGGAATTAAAAGGGAAGGTTCAAGGGCCTCGATATTTTGATGCAAGACGGCTTATATTGCCCCTAGAAAGATGTCCCCATTTGTGCCCAGGGGTGAAGGCGACTTTAAGGGGAGGTCGGTGTAACTTGGGTCTTTATAAGCCGGCTTTCCCACATTACGGTTACAACCCCACTCTATACTGCTCTCCACCGCCACCGCCTCCTCCCCCAGTCGTGTATCCTCGTCGTCACGCGCCGCGTCTCTCTCCCCGATACGGCGCAATGTCGGGCTAGAGTTCCTGTATATAGCTGTATATAGCTTATATGCAAAACAAAATGCAAAACAAAAGGCATAAAGATCTTCCAAAAACAATGCCAGTTCACAGCATTGCAATAGCACTGTTCAAAGGTTCGTTTTTTCGCCACACGCACATCAAGGCTTCGAGAAATCGTAATTCCTTCGCCATGAGGGAGATTGAATGTGCGTTTACACAATCTTCTTCTCTCTTTAGAATTTAACAGTGCTTGTTTTTAGCGCTGGTTCGTGCTGAGTTTTTTTTTTTTAGGATGTTTACTTCTTCGTTAGTTTCTGGGTGCGACCGGTGCGGCGTTTGCTTTAAGCCCTCAAAGCGGGATGTTGGAAGTGTCTGGTTGCTAGCACATTCGTCATTCTTGCGTGAGACCTCTGTTCCATTCCAGCAACTGGCCGCTTTATAATGTCCCTTGATTTTGTCTCAATTGCCCCCAACGCTCACAGAGCAAACACACGCAAAGGCGAAGGACCCCGCCTATGTAGGAAGGCTTTCATCGAATGCGACGGACGGTTGCATTAACATAAAATTTGATTTTTAAATCGCCTCTATAGTGCGATACCGATGCACCTAAATGAAACGCTTACCGCACCCAACGCCTTTTAGAGCGTCTCACTTCGATCCTATGCGGGAAAAATTGAACTCGGGGGTGAGGTCGTGGACGCCGCCCCCGAATACATTTGGCGGACGTTCGTCTAACATTTCCTTCGGCGTTTCGCACCACCTTTCTCCCATAATCCATCATATTCCGTATGAATTGAAGCGAGGCGGTCGTCGCATCAGCGTAAAATTGATTAATCGATTACCTCCCATTTGTGGCCACTTGTTTGCGGCGCGTATGTACCCTAAAAACGTAAATGCGTTAGGCGAATCCGCCTCCGTGCCTAATTAAAAATGCCTGGCGATTCGTTGAACGTGCGAACAAACTGGGCTAAAGCAGCGCCAGCCGTTGAGTGCGCTCCATAACTGCTGGTGTAGTCGAGTTTGTTCACTTGCGGGTTGGGCGGGAAGTTCGAATTATTCCGAATTTGATATCGGCGGAGAGGCTGCAGCACAGGGTGGATTCAAATGCGCGCAACGCCGTCTGTCCGTCTGTGTGCGTGCGTGTGTGTGTGCATGAGAGTGGGCGTGGTGGGTGTGTGTTTGAGAACGGCTGAAACTTTAGCTGTCATAACGGCACTGAGTTCCCTGATGACAATTCTTACCGATCGTAAACACTTAGCAGGCGAGATTTCACAAAAAAAAAATTCAGCTGTAATTGTTCGCGTTCGGAAAGCGTTTGAGGGGATAATCGAAGCCGAATTTTGTTAACTGTATGGTCACACTATTCAGATATGCTTACGCTTTTCTTCGACTGCCAACGACGCTTTGTTTCTTTAGAAATCATTAAAACTCCTGTTTTTTTTTCCAGTTTTACGTGGCGCGGAGATTACGTCACACATTGTGAAAACGGCCCCTTACGACGTAATTGGATGCTTTTCCCCCGAGGGAGGGTCCAGGAGACGTAGTACGAACCACTACCGTGGTATTCCAGCACGGTGGATGACTGCAGGATACGTTGTTTTGCTGATTGTGCCAGTTATCTCGGAGGTTTTGAGAATATCTCTCACGTTCGCAGCGTAAATTTTTGTAGCGTAAGCTACATTGGCCGAGGTTGAGCAGTTTCGCGTGAACCTTGAAGAGCCGTGCTGGGCAAGCGCGAGGAGCATTGGATTGGATTTAATTGTATTGTATTGTATTGGATTGGAAAGTCAATTGGAGTACGGGGGTGTAGAGAATTGGGTCTGCACATTCACCGGTCTGCGCATTCAAAAGGAGTGACGTCATATCCGCGGCAGACGCACTGGTGCCGGCACGTGCCCAGCTGTACGCCTCCGTTGCGCAGTAGCCAAGTCTGACGCTGTGCCAGAGCCGCTGGGTAGCCGTTTCGCGTGGCTCCTGAAAAAGCCGTGGTGCGCATGCGCGAGGAGAAGTGACTGGACTGGACTGGACCGGACTGAACTGGATTGGATTGGAAATCGTTTTAGCAGCAATAAGCATGGTAACCAGCTAATCCTAGACAACCAGGAAACCTAAGAATAACCAGCTGAACCCTAGCTCACGCTACGTATATCCTGGCATAGCCGAGCTAAGCCATTGCTAATTTTTTGACGAAACTTACGACAGCAAAATATTTGGACCATGCCTGAAGACTACTGTAGCACTACCGTCGTGTTTAATAAACATTACTAAAATGGATGTCTGTGGTATGTTTCGGGTTTTTATAAAAGTTTACGAGCATTAGGGTGAAATCTGTAGAAATGTCACTTTGTTACGTTGAACTGAGATGGCAGAGAACACCGTTTCGTCTTCTCTCTTCGTCCACCTTCACTCAAAGGTGACCTCAGCTATTTTGATTTATCTAAATGTTTTTTTTAACACGACAGTGTTTTATTCCCGGATCCACAAAGATTTCGCTCACGTCATATCCGTCACAGATGTGACGCCAGTACAACGAAACAAGCGGCCTGTAAAGGGTGCACCCTTCAGGGTCTCCTTGCAAGGAAACAACCTTTAGTACTAAAGAGTACGTTATACTTCGGGTTGTTCCTTTTCGGGTTTTATATTTCAACACGAAAGTGTTTTACGCCAGGATGCACCAAGATTTCACTGACGTCATATCCGTTACGGATGTGACGCCAGTACAACGAAACAAGCGGCCTGTAAAGGGTGCACCCTTGCACACAGGGTCTGCTTGCAAGGAAACAACCTTTAGTACTAAAGAGTACGTTATACTTCGGGTTGTTCCTTTTCGGGTTTTATATTTCAACACGAAAGTGTTTTACGCCGGGAGGCACCAAGATTTCACTGACGTCATATCCGTCACGGATGTGACGCCACTACAACGAATCAAGCGGCCTGTAAAGGGTGCACCCTTGCACACAGGGTCTGCTTGCAAGGAAACAACCTTTAATACTAAAGAGTACGTTATACTTCGGGTTGTTCCTTTTCGGGTTTTATATTTCAACACGAAAGTGTTTTACGCCGGGATGAACCAAGACTTCACTGACGTCATATCCGTCACGGAAGTGACGCCAGTACAACGAAACAAGCGGCCTGTAAAGGGTGCACCCTTGCACACAGGGTCTGCTTGCAAGGAAACAACCTTTAGTACTAAAGAGTATGTTATACTTCGGGTTGTTCCTTTTCGGGTTTCATATTTCAACACGAAAGTGTTTTACGCCGGGATGCACCAAGATTTCACTGACGTCATATCCGTCACGGAAGTGACGCCAGTACAACGAAACAAGCGGCCTGTAAAGGGTGCACCCTTGCACACAGGGTCTGCTTGCAAGGAAACAACCTTTAGTACTAAAGAGTACGTTATACTTCGGGTTGTTCCTTTTCGGGTTTCATATTTCAACACGAAAGTGTTTTACGCCGGGATGCACCAAGATTTCACTGACGTCATATCCGTCACGGAAATGACGCCAGTACAACGAAACAAGCGGCCTGTAAAGGGTGCACCCTTGCACACAGGGTCTGCTTGCAAGGAAACAACCTTTAGTACTAAAGAGTACTTTATACTTCGGGTTGTTCCTTTTCGGGTTTTATATTTCAACACGAAAGTGTTTTATGCCGGGATGCACCAAGATTTCACTGACGTCATATCCGTCACGGAAGTGACGCCAGTACAATGAAACAAGCGGCCTGTAAAGGGTGCACCCTTGCACACAGGGTCTGCTTGCAAGGAAACAACCTTTAGTACTAAAGAGTACGTTATACTTCGGGTTGTTCCATTTCGGGTTTTATATTTCAACACGAAAGTGTTTTACGCCGGGATGCACCAAGATTTCACTGACGTCATATCCGTCACGGAAGTGACGCCAGTACAACGAAACAAGCGGCCTGTAAAGGGTGCACCCTTGCACACAGGGTCTGCTTGCAAGGAAACAACCTTTAATACTAAAGAGTACGTTATACTTCGGATTGTTCCTTTTCGGGTTTTATATTTCAACACGAAAGTGTTTTACGGCGGGATGCACCAAGATTTCACTGACGTCATATCCGTCACGGAAATGACGCCAGTACACCCTTGCCGAAGCGACCCGCCAGCAGGACGTCGCTCGCCAAGCACACCCACAAGACAGCCGCTGACCCGCAAATCATGCTCAGCGGCAGATTTCGCTGCACATTTCACTTTCGTGTTTTACCGATTCCTTTGACAGATGAGTCGACCACAGTTTTTTTTATCGTGTTCGCAATCAGCGTTTATCGTCGGACTTTTGGAACACCCGCGAGGACCTCTGATCTGAGCATGGATTTGCTTCTTTCTTTGTAAGCGATCCCGCTTGACCGAATGTTCGGATTAGTGGTTACTGAAGCTATGTGTGGCGTTATATCCACACGCTCATCTTCCTAGTAGAGACGCCTTTATAAACGACCTTCCTAAGAACTTAATTTAATCTGCAATTATTTTTATAGCTGGCAATTGTATCCTGCATCGCCGAGTAAAAACCAACAGCGATGTCGCAATACTTTCAAAGGGTCGTTATATGAAAGTCGCCGGTGCTCTCCGTCTTCGGTAAAATTAAAGGCTGCTAAGTTAAAATTCATGCTACAGCCCCGAAAACCTTCCAGCACTGACGATTCGTATGCCTTAAGTTCAACACCTCTATATTCATAATCGTTCTGCTATATACGAGCTGTCACTAAGAAAAAAAAAACTTATCTTGCTTAGGACACGTTCCACTGGCTTATACAGTCAAACCCGTTTATAGCGAACTGCAATATGCACCACGATTAGTTCGATATATCCAATAGTTCGATATAGCCGAACCCGCCTATAACGAGCTTATTGTTACGAGTTCGCAATCCACAGGAGCCCCCACGCACCCCCCCTCACTAACTCCGCCATCCGCGTATGCAGAAACGAACACAGTACAGTAGCCATTACCATACCAAAATAATCCATTTACTGCAAGTAATAAAGCTACTTTCCGCCTTAACTGCCCACGTTGCAAAAAAAGCGGTGATTTTTGCTTTCACTTTCTTTTTGGCGGCTTCAACTAGCATAAAATTCTCTACACGAAACATTGTTTGCATCAGTTCGAGTCCGCGTCCTCAAAAATCTAAGAGTATTGGCGGAGCACATCGACTGCCGAAAGCGCTTCATTATAAGCGTCGGACGAATTTCACTCGCGACATTATCGGGAACGCTGGCGAGCTCTTCCCACAGTTTACCGATGCTGCTGTCTTTGTCCGGACTCGGTGACAGGGCGGGTTCCGCCGTAAGTCCCGCGCGTCGGAAACAGTTACGGAACGTATCGGGCGTCACGTCGCTCCGTGCGAGGCGCAATGTCTCAGTCGCGGCTCTTGCTTCGTGGTCGCGGCCAATCCACATCTCAATCGCCGCTACGAGATCATGCATTTCGGCGGCCATTCTAGGCGCCCAGAGTTCGAAATATCGGATGTGAACTTCGTTATAAGGAATATGTTTCCCATGTATTTCCCTAACTGAAATATTTTTGTTCGATATATACCATAATTCGCTCTATCCGGGTTCGTTATAGCCGGGTTTGACTGTAATTGGAAGATACATTACTTCATGCATCCCGGGCGCCTGAAAAGTCGCCTATGAAGCTTTTTTCAGGGGCAAAGTAGCCGTTTTTCTCCTCGACTTTTAAAATAGCTTAAGTAAAGCGTCCTTCGGAATGTATACCATTCCTCATGCCCCGCCGAAAGATTGCCCGACTTCGCCTTTGCCATTAATTTTTCTTCGCTCTCCCAGACGTCCACAACAGATCTTAATCCCCACGAGTATCCCTATTTTCAGCTTCGGCAGTTTTCATACCAGCTTATAGCCCCGCTACGTTTCGACCCCTTTACCTTCACCGTAATCATACAACAAAATAATCTACTAAAATTAATCGTCAGTGGGCGTAATTAAAAAAAAAGATCAGCCAGCTGTGAACGTCCTGTATCTGTAATTTATGCGTGTTTTTTTTTGTGTGCCCTTTATAATGACCTATGATTTCCTCCATGTTGTAATTTAGACCTTCAATCCCCCATACACGCGCTAAATACAACGTCGCAATTTGTAACTGTACAGTAATTTTATTGCAATTTCTGATTCGTGCGTGCGTGTTTCAATTATTTCTTTGTGTCGTATTGCATTGTGTATGACTACCCGCAACTACCGCCACGCAGTTGGAATGTTGCGCAGAAACGCGAGCAGCTTCAGGTTTCATTTCATTAGTTTATTTTATTTGTCAAATCATATAATACAAAGGATCATCAGACTGTTTGGACTCGTAGCCAACGGCTAGTACTGGGTCGGAAAAAAAAAGCATGCAGTGATGCAGGCTTTCTGCTGCAGAAAATTTAAAACGACGTACACTAAAAAATTCAGACTGTTGTACAACACGAGTGCAAGCATTGTGTAACACGCAGTGTAGGTGCCTAGTAAGAATAAAATTTATAATGGCGATGTTCTGAAAATGCGCAGCAACGCAGGCAAGTCGTTACAGTGGACGTAATATCATTGAAGAAACAACTAACAAACATTGAAGTAGCCATACAATACGAATTCCCGCATTTGCAATGGCAGTACAAATACAAACATTCAATGCGAGGTCACAACAAGATTCCCAGTCCACATCAGCAGCACAGATGTCATAGAAATTTTTCCGACGTGTCCTTTTGGGATGTCATTGTTTAGCTGGCTGAACGGGTGCAGCTGTACTGGGATATGTGTATAGAAGGTATACTTGCACCCGCTGGGTTTTAAGTGGAGCACGGATACATCCATATCTTATTTGCATTCAGTGCGAGCAATGGTAATCGTCCTGCCTATATTTACATTTTCTGGGGTGGCAGTGTTCCGGCGCTAACACGGAAGGGTTCGCGCGCCCTTAACCATCGCCCCCTGTATTTCCTTTACGCGCTCTGTCAACCGAGGGGCTTTTTTCGGTCATTCGTTATCGGTACGGAACCCTTACCTACATTTCTCTCCTGTCCTCTAGCCCGGTGCACTTCCTCTTTCGTTTCGATTCCTTGACAGCGCTGTGCGATAAGCGCGCAGACAACACCGCTAAACGAACACTCTTATGAAAAAATAAAAAATAAAACGTCGTGGCACTTACTAATACAAACTAAGGCTATTATTTATTTATTATTTCACATACCCTCAAGCGCTTTCGCAATGCAGAGGGGAGTGGGGTACAGAAAAAAACAGAAAATGTAAGGGAACATAACTGCGGCACTAAAAAAACACTCACACAAAAAACACGTGGGCTGACATGTTGCACTGGTAAGCAAAAAATGACAGAACAGCAGCACTGCAAACAACCAAAAATAGCATAAGCCATGCTAATCCGCGCACGTATATAATAGTATGAAAATTAGTCATGCCGCATCGTCGCCCAGAAAAAACACATAAGTCTGCACATTCAGACCACCGACGCAAATGCCATATCGGGATCTATGGACGTAAAAAAATGTCGTGTCATGCAGTTAGGTTGGCTGGGACGTGAAATGACGTCATTCTTTAAAGTTATTACGGCAGCTGCGGTAACAGCCTGAACCCGGCCTAACCAGTTACTTGTCACACTATCCGCTAGGTACATAGTGCTTGTACGAACTGGCCATGCATAAACTAGTAAAAAGTAAACGCGTGACAATGCGGATCGGCTGAGCGCGAAGCACGACCGACATATACACTCGTTCAACACGCACATCATGCCGCAGGTATTCGCTGTTTTGAACTGTGGCACAAGGCCATTTTCCCTACCGGGGGTATGTACGATCGTACAAAGTGGGGAGGGTCGGAGAAGAGGAGGAGGTTGACGACGAGCTAGCGCTTCAGCTTTTTGTGCTTCAGTTCCACTGTCAGCTTTTGCGTCGCCTACAAGTCTTTCTCAGTAAATACTGTTTTTTTTCTGCCTGTACTTGTGACAATATCACACCTAGACAAAAAAAAAAAGAAATCGAGCAAGAAATCCAACGGGGTGGACGAGGAGAGCGTACGTATAATTATTTACCTTACATATACATGTGCTATCCTTGCTTTTAAAGATAGCAGCGGAAATTCCTCTGATAGAGTCAGTGGGCTTGCCGCAAAAATGAAATATTTTAGCGGTGTTTTTGAATTGTGCATTTTTATGTAAGCATATACAAGTCAGCATGTGGACTTCCCAAAAACTATTTAGTCGTGATTTGGAGTGGGAAAAGTGCCGTAGTTGTTTTGTTTAATAATGCATATAGCATTTGGTTGCTCTCAGTGAGTGTTAGTAACCGACAAGCGGCGGTTACTAAGTGGACGGTCTAGACTAGTAACGGTAGCATTTATGTTCTATTCTTAGTGGCAGGACCTCCTACCGTTCTGGAGGTAGTTAAGTTCCTTAGGAGGTAGTAAATACAACCCGTTTCTACCTTTTTACTGGCATTTTTGTTGAGGGAATTGTTTACGTGGAAAATAGTGGAAACGTGAGACTGGAGCTGGAACATCATGGCTCATTGTTGAGGAACGGTGTTTACTTCCGTAATTTCCACCGTCGGTAAGGAGGGAAGTAAAAACCGGTTTTTCTAATTTTCGGGTACGCTGTTCGCAGGTGCAGGCACGGATTTGATTGATTGTAGGGTTTAACGCGCCGACGCAACGCAGGCGATGAGGCGCGCCGTAGTGGAGGGCTCCGGGTTAGTTTTGGCCACCTGGGGATCTTTAACGTGCGCCGAAATCTCGTACACACGGACGTTTTTGCTTCTCGCCTCCATCAGATGCAGGCACGGATTTCAAGGCATGTCTTTAACCATGTTTTTAAACGCAACCGCTTTGGGCACTCCGCGGATGGAGTCCTCATAACTCGGGGAGTACTAGTGATTACAAGGTAACGCTTCTCATATTAAGTCTCACAGCGTGCTCAGTGAGGCACTCGTGAAAAACGATGATTGATTTGCGGGGTTAGAGGCGCCGAAGCAACACCTAGGCTGTGAGGCGCGGCGTAGTGGAGGGCTCCGCATTGAGTTCAACCACCTGGAGATCTTTAACGTGCGCCGAAATCTCGACACACTGGCGGTTTCGCTTTTCCCCGTAAACAATGAAGCTAATGAACTGAAGAGATGCCCTCGTGTAGTAAAAGCTGCATTGCATGACTGCGTCAGAGGCCGTCGAGTCTGCCTTACACCCCACGGCGTCGGTGATTGCAAAACTGACAGCTTTGTGATCTACACGCGCGCGCGCAGACACACACACAAACACGCATGCACTCACACGCACAAAGATAAAAAATCGCGCCCACCTCCCCGCGAGGGGAACCCTGTGTAGATGCGACGCATCGTGGGGTTCACTTGGTGTTTCCGTTGGATTGATTCTGAAATCGCGTGAAACGTGTCGGGAACGCGTATGATTATTATGTTTTATGATTATTATTATGTTTTATTGGCCAATCTTGGTCAATCTCTCTAAGTGGTATGCTTGGGGCTTCGCTGTCGCAACGACCTTTACTCCATCATTGTTGCTGTAAGTGGGAGCTTCTTTTCTTTTATTGCAAGTGTTAATCATTGCCCCATCATGCGTTGTATCAGTAGCATCTCGACGCAGTTTTAATGAGTCAAGGATATAAGGCGCGTTCGTAGCATTTGATTCTGTCTCGGTTTTGTGGCGCAGTGGGTAGAGCACCATGTACCTCGCGTTCCGCCCACAGGGTCGTGGGATCGAAACCGGGCGCCGCTAACTATTATTTTTTTTATAGTGTAGGGGGAGGTGCGGACAACGCCGTATGGAGGGACAAGGCGAGTGAATGAGATGCAGTCGCATCTAAAACATTGGCGCAGCTTGCATTAGGGGGGAAAGGCTGGAGAAACGGCAGAACTGGGGGTCCGCCTAGCTTCTCCCCACACTGACAGCGGATCCCAGAAGAAAGAGAGCAGAAAGAGCAACAAGTTTATGCACGTTCCTCGCACGGCGAACGGCAGCAACCCAACACTGTCACCTTCGACATTAACGGCCGCCAAGACGTCGTCGCGGCCGACCGAGTCAAGCCCGCTTACGTCGCCTCCCTCCGACCCACCCAAGGCTTCCCAGCATCAACGACCCCACCCCGGAATTTCCAAGCTCAACAGACCAAAACGTCACGCGGGCAACACAACGGCCTCCGGCTCTACGGACGGGAGCCATGTAGCAGCCGGCGCGACGCGGGTGCGTTGCGCCGAAGACGACGACGAAGGCGGAAGCTCCTCACGTAGTGCAAGCCTGGACGACGCCGGCTACTCCTCACGAGGCGTACGTTCACGTGCGCTCGGTATTTATTTTGCTAAAGCCACCCGCCGCGGTGGCTCAGTGGCTAAGGCGTTGCGCTGCTGAGCACGAGGTCGCGGGTTCGATTCCGACCGAGGCGGCCGCTTTTCTGATGGAGGCGAAAAGCAAAAACGCCCGTGTGTACGAGATTTCGGCGCACGTTAAAGATCCCCAGGTGGCCAAAACTAACCCGGAGCCCTCCACTACGGCGCGCCTCATCGCCTGTGTTGCGTCGGCGCGTTAAACCCTACAATCAATGAATCAATTTTGCTAAAGCCACTGCGCGAAGGTCGTGCCGGGCGCATCGCACCGAGGGAGTTTTTCTTTCTTGGTATAACTTTTTTTCTAACGCCAACGGACCAAGTTCAAGCTTAAACAGCTGTGCTGTTAAAGAGGATGCATCTCGTTATTACGTTCCTATCGAAGTCACGCGAGTCTGAGGTAGAATCAGAAATGTGTAAGCATTTTAAAAACTCATTCTGCCCACTGAATACCTGGAATCGACATCTCCACATTGCCCTGCACGCAATAGCATGCTACCTGTACGGAAGTGAACCGCAAATACACCTCGTTCGTCTTCTACTGCGTAGAGGAGCAAGCGTTAATCGTGAGAACGTAGAGAATGAATCACCAGGCGTGGTCGAGGGACGATCCGAGAACAAAACTCTGGTAGAAGCACAGTTGGCAATGGACTCGGCACACGCAATGGCCTTCGCACTACCTTGCCGTTTTCGGCTGATTACAAAGTGAGCAAGGTCGCTACGCTGCCCCAAGTCGTCTTCGACCAGGAACTGCAGGCCGTACTCGTCAATGCGCAAGGAAGAGGGGCGAAACGCAGTGTGTTTTGCTGCTATAACGGGGTGCGCCCACCGAAGTGGCTGTATGATCGAGCGGTCTGGTGCGGGGGACACAACGAAGTGGATCACGTTTTCGCTTCGCTCGCTTTGAACTGCATTGTACGCGTCATGCGTTCACTGCGGGCCGCTGTGTTACCGGCTCGCTCGGAAGCGCTGTTGTGTCTAATGATGTCGCGGGATTTTTTCCCGTGCTTTCGGCGATCGTTTTAAGTGCCGTTTTTGCGTGGGTGTATGCGGACAGTGAGTGAGGACCCATTCAAACCTGGCAACACTCTTTGCGCAACGTGTTACGCAGCTCTTTAAAGGGGCCATGCAGACAAAGCACAAGTTTGGTTTATTCGAAAGATTGCCTGGTTAGAATCCTACTGACACCACTTTTAACGCACACTTCGCTCAAATAAACTATATAATTAGGAAAAAAAGGAATGGCCATGCGACCCACTAGCTCATTTCCCCCAACAGAACCTATGATGTCATAAGTGGCAGCTCTGCGATTGGCTGAGGCCGCCAAAAGCAAACGCAAATTAGGCAGGGCTTATAAGCTTGCCGAACGAGCTATTTGCGCTTAAATGTAATTCATATTCATTTTACAGCAGTAAGAATGGTGGGGTTAACAATGAAAGTTACGAAAATACTCGTAAACACAGAAGTACCGATGCGCACTGCTGTTGGTACTTGGCGCACTAAATATGCTTGTTTTAGCTGCACAGCAGTCCGCCGCTTTGGAGTTGTCTTACACGACACTGGCCGATTGGCGTGAGCGACGTCGTCTTAGGTGACCCTGTTTGCCGAGTATGCCCCATGTTCCAAGAAACGACTACTTTCTACCGTAACAAAAACGGCGGACAACGGTTCGCGGCTCCGTATGGTAGCGCCATCTGGGAGGGCTGACGGTAAGCAAGGCTACAGAGCCTAATGACGTACTGGAAGTTAGTTTGAATACCCGCCCTTGTGACTTCATGGAAGACGTCACGAAAACACACGATTTGTCGAGAGAATCAAAATTTTAACCCAGATTCATTAATTTCTCAGTGATTACGGTATCGTAGCTGCCGGGCAAGCGCGCGGGGGACTACAAAACGTGAAGTCTTTCAATAAAACAAACTTGTATTTTGTCTGCATGGCCTTTTTAAGGGGGACACGAACCACGCTACATGACGGTGATATGGATTCAATGGGTATCAGTCATCTTCGCACGGACACGGCTGTGCGCCACCATGTGTACTGTCTTCGTATATGGTAGAGTTCCTGTATATCGCGTAGCGCAAGAGTTGCGCGTCTGATTGCCACATGCCGCGGGTTCCAGTTCGACAGAAAGCCCGCTTTCAGTGCTGCGCGCAGTCAGTTCTGCTCAACTGGGCATCGGCGGTTGTGGAAGCGGCGGCAGCGGCGGCCGCTCATCTGATAAGCGGTCCAATATCGTGCGTCAGTTTTTGCCCGGCCGCTCCTCGCCACTCCTCCTCGCCGCTGCCACTGGCGCGGCGACCCCGTGGCAGCTTTTTCACGCGAGAAGGGTGGCTTTCCCGCACGACCTGGAGCTCAAGATGGCGGATGGACGCGCAACTCTGCTCCCCTAGGGGAGCTATATACAGGAACTCTAGTATATGGGTGTGTACGACGCCACCTGCCGCACTGCCCACATCCCTTTCACATAGCGTTTGTCCAGCATAATTACCCTTCTTTTGCCTCCTGATGCTCTCCTGCATCTTTTGCGCGCATTTTGGGAAAGCTCATTGGCACCCGCGAAACGCGCACACCTTACTTGACAATGTCAAGTTTACGGTATATGTGTGTATCTGAGGCTGCAAATGATATTTCCCAACATTAGATATGTATGTTAAGCTGACATACATATCAAGGTTAACATGTTGCCCATGGAAACCTGTTCTGTCTGTACGAAACCTGGAAGGGGCACGCTTGTTGCTCTTGTACGTACCACAAATCTCGCGCAGAATTGTCCTTTAGGTAATTCAGGAGCGGATATTGAGCATTTAAGAGGCAATGCCCATTGGAAGGAGCCATGAAGAGAAAACACAAGTTTGGTTCATTCGAAAGATTGCCTCGTTAGAACCATAACGACACCACTTATAACGCAAACTTCGCTCAAATAAGCTACATAATTAGGAAAAAAAGAAATGACCATGCGACCCACCAGCTCATTTTCCGCAACAGAACCTATGATGTCACTCGAGAATGCTCTGCGATTGGCGGAGGCCGGCAAAAGCAAACGCATGTTAGGCAGGGCTTACAGTTTGCATAGCGAGCTAAATGCCCGTGAAACATACTGCACATTCTTTTTATGACAAAGAACGGTGGAGTAAACGGTTGAAGTTCCGAACGAACACGCAAGCGTGTGCGCCAATGTGTACGAAACTACCGCCGGCCGAGCTCGACATCTCGCCGTCGCCACCGTCGCGCAGACGAATTTTCGGGTTCGAGGCTCTTAATGGCCAACGAACCGTTCCAGCACGTACAGCCGCGACCTTGCTTGGTATCTTAATCCCTTGACAGGAGGTTGGCCGTCATATCGCCAACCAGCAAAGGTAAAAATAGAAACGAGGGGAGTAAGGAACAGCAAGAAGCGACGAGATAGTGCCAGTCGTCGCAGAAGTTTCGAATGGTGTTGGCATGCTGCTGTCGTTACGAGCTCGTTTCCAGTTTACAACCACTGAAAACTTCAGTTTGTTCGAGTACTTTACAATGAAATTTCGTTGCTGCGTTTTGAAATGCTCATGTAGTACGGGTAAATCGTCGAGGGAGTGCGACATTCCCGCCGGTGAGATCTCCTTTCATGTGCTGCCCAACGACGAACCTCGGCGAAGCAAGTGGCTACGTTTTGTGAACTTTGCAAACGGAGGAGAAAGAGAGCTAAAGGAAGTACGAGTGTGCTCGCTTCATTTCCGAGGAAGTGACTTACGGCAGGGACCCTTACGTTAGCTCACTCCTGGGACATGCTGGCGCTCGTCGCCGACTTCGTCAAATCGCTCTGACCTTGGGGAAAAAAAATGCCGTAAACACCGCGCATTGACGCTCGTATCTTTCTGGTCGAAGCAGAGAGCTCGCGCGAACGGCTTTCCATACACGACACCGGCCAACTGGCATAAGTGATACTGCTACTGAAATTGAACTATTATTAACCCTAATAAAAATACGGCACATACGTACCAGTCTGTATTCGTCCGTCGCGACGGGGCTGACGAGGCAGCGGTGCCGACGGCAGGGCGTTCGTCTGTTGTGGCTATCGCGGAATGGTCGCTTTCCCGTCCACCGCGTATCCCACAACTCTTGCCGCTCGTGCACTTAGAAGCATTGAGCGTTCAAGTGGTGTGAGGTTGTTAAATGCAAGCCCGAGCTCCTCGGCGAGAGTTTCGTTCTCCGGATCAGGCGATTCCATGACTAGGGCTGCGGGTGCACTAGGTTTTACTAGTATTTTTAAAATGGCCGCCGTCTCGGTCGACTCCCGCGTGTGGATATGAAGTCGACATACCAAGTATCTGTTTCATGAACCGGCTCGTATGACGCCATTGTTCACGTCACGGAATGTTCAATTTTAGCGGGAGATTTAAAATTTTGGCTTAAATTGCCTTATTTCTCAGTGAATAAAGCATCATTTGCTTCCGGGAAAGCGCTTGGGGTACTATGAAACACCTAATCTTTCGAATAAAACAAAGTTTTGTTTTCTCTTCATGGCTCCTTTAAGGGCTCGGGCTGTCGGCGTCTCATGCCGTCGTATTCTCATGTGGTCACGGTACTAGAACACCGGAACACTCGTTTACCAACGCCTTGCGCTGCAACGCAACGCGTACTAAAAGTGTCCCATGGATAAAACCGGTTCAAAACAAACATGATTTAGGGATTTGTGTAACGCCCTCTGTGCGCTTCAGCAATCGTCAAGCACAACAAGAGCTGTTTGTAGATTGGTTATAATTTGTGTTACACTTAAATACCCGCCGGCTCTCAAAGCTATAGGCCTGATCGGGGTGGTTAGTCGAAGCAAGGAAAGGCATACTTACCTGGTTCCGGGGCCTCGTTGATCACCGAGGACGAGCCCCCAGGGCGAGGCGCGGGCATTGCACTGCGCTCGCGTTGACCCCTGCCACTCCCCAGGCTGGGGCAAATGGGCATGCAAGTTGCTTAAATCCGGTTCAACGCAAGAGAGGGCGCCACCGCCTCAGCAAGCCCGCGATTCCTCTTCTCACCGGCGCTTCTCCGGTGCCCAATCAGCGCGCGCCGTGTGGCAAGAGAAACAATTACAGTCTTTGAATACACTATACGCTGCATGCTTCGCCCCTCCCCCGGTATCGCGTCACTGCAGGAGATGGCCCGGGACTTCTTTTTTATAGCGAAAAGTGTCTCAGTGTGACTGATGGTGTCCTGTCAAAAAACTGATGCATTTATTCATAGACCAATTGGTCGATCGAAAAGCTGTGATAAGGTCTCTGGACTCACGGCGCGTGTGTGAAACCGTGCTTACGTTGTGTTGAAATGGTTACTCGTAAATCGCCAAAAAGGAGCGGTTCTACCGAAGACAGTGCACGCGTCGATTATGAATATGGAGAGCACCTTCATCTCATAAACCGCGTGTCGGTATACACAATTACATCGTTCGTTGATACGTTTGCTCAGTGTTTGAGTAATTGTCGCGTGGGATCGTTCTCCGTTTGAAATTTGGGTCTTCGAAGGTTTTACGATCGATTCCTTCACCTCTTTTTTTTACTTCTTTTATTTCCTTCATTCTTCTCTCTCTTCCTCCTCACTTCCTATTGCAACTTTATTCCCTCCTCCCCACACCGCAGAGTAGCATGTAGGCGTTAACATGTCGGCAGACCTCTCTGCTTTCCTCTAATACAGAGCTCTCTCTTTCTCTCTCTCTCTCTCTCTCCTTCAGCGAGGTTGGACGCTCCTTTAGCTTTCGCGCCTCTCTCACTTTCTTAAAGAAGGGATGGTAATTGTTTTTTAATACGGGGGGTCTTTACAACTTTTTAAGAATGTGAAGGGGAAAGCCTCATTTGGCCTTCTCTTGATCTACTGTTGAACTTTCTATTGAACTTTAATGTGGCTCTCGTCACGCCGCTGCTGCCGCTTCATCGGTAGCCGCTTCCTATTGACGGCGTTTACGGCGAGTCGCATTTCGGGCAGCTCTATAGCCTCTTCCGCCGTAGCGTACTTTCTCGGTCTTCACAGCGTGCTACTAGGGCCGGGTGCGTTGTTTCCATAGTGATGTGGAACGAGGCTCGGAGCCCACGCTCCGACATGTACTATAGGAGCGTCCAGAACGTTTTCTACGGTCTGTCGCATTTTCTCAAAACACTCCTCCGGCGCTGCTATTTTCCTTTCTGGACGAGCGGTCGATTTTCTGAGCTTTTCTGGGTCGTCGTCGTCGTCATCATCATCATCATCATCATCATCATCATCATATCGTCATCAGCAGCAGCAGCCTGTCTACACTCACTGCAGTTCAAAGGCCTCTCTCATAATTCTCCAATTATCCCGATCCTCTGCTAACTGCGACCAATTTATCCCCGCAAACTTCTTGATCTCATCTGCCTATCTAAGTTTCTGCCGCCCCCTGCAACGCTTTCCTTCTCTGGGGATCCACTCTGTTACCCTCAATGACCAACGGTTATCTTGCCTTCGCATTACATGCCCTGCCCACGTCCATTTTTTCTTCATAATTTCGACAAATATGTCCTTAACACGCGTTTGTTCCCTGACCCACTCCGCCATCCTCTTGTCCCTTAACGTTACACCTATCATCGTCCGTTCCATTGCCCGCTGAGTCGTTCTCAGTTTACGTTGAACCCTCTTAGTGAGCCTCCAAGTTTCTGCCCCGTAGGTGAGTACCGGTAATATGCAGCTGTCATACACTTCTTTCGCCAGGGACAATGGTAGGCTGACATTCATTAGCTGCCTCATTTTGTGTACCTCGTGATTTTTTGTACGGTTTTCTGTACCTCACAACGCGAACTCAGACATTCAGGTGTAAGGATTTCGCCTTAAATTTTGAGTTACAACTCTCCCTTCCAGCCTGAAAATAATAAACTTAATGCTGTCTTCCTCTGCAAACTGCACTATAAGGAGTCCCCGTAGGTCGTCTTGACCACAATGCTCCAGAATGACGGGTTCAAGGGACCTGGTGTGCAAATACGGAGAATCACTTGGACGAATATTGATTTCGAGCTAAAAAGGGCATCCGCGGAGGGACATTGCGCAGTGCAAAACGATATTCGCGCCCTGCGTGTTGCCCCTGCGCACTTTCACGTTTAATTTAGTCAAATCATAGGTTGGGCGTTGTCATTCGGCGAATTTGCACACTTGGCAACTTCCACTGGTCATTCCGGAGCGTTGTGACGAAGAAGACCTACGGGGACTCCTTGGAGTGTAGTCTGGAACAGTCGAGTCAATGACGGTTCTTGTAGCGCGAATGCTGACAGCATTCAGCTCGTTCGTTTCCATAGATCATGCAACCCTTTTAAAACTACAAACTGCGGGCCTAAGTTTGTCAAGATCGGCGCCGGTACCCACCTTGCGCCGCCGGAACAGAGCGACCACGTCACAGAAGAGAGCGACTCTGATTGGTCATTTCGGTGAGCGAGGGTCGCTTTGACGTTGGTGCGCAGCAGGCGACCGAAAACACGTCATCTTCCATTTCGCGTGTGGGGATAGGAATAAGGCGCGCAAGACTGCACTCTGGTTATTGTAGTCATAATCGGGGTCAATAGTAAAATTAGTGGGCGGTGGGTTTTCGAAAGCCCGTGACGGGAGTAATTGGGAATCTCTTGTAGAGGCCTCCGTCCGGCAAGTGTGCAAGAGTTGGCTGTGGGTGATAATACAATAGGGAGTGTTAGCATAGCGGCTAGCGTACGCAACCCTAGTAGCGGCGGGTACCGGGACCCGCTACGCATGCGCACATTCGTTCCCGTCCGTGTCCGGCTCGCCGTGCCGGCGAATTAGTTCCGGCTGAGGGGCGGCCCGCCTTGCGGTGCCCGCGCGTGCGTGCGCAGTCGAGTCCCGGTACCCGCCGCTACTAAGGCTGCGTACCGTACCCGCTATGCTAACGCCTGCGATGATGATAATGGAGATCGGGTTCAAGGCAGATGCCTATTTTGTTCCTGGTGATCCTAGGGCGCCACCTTGATGTGAGCACGAATTGTAGGTTAAGAGGGATTTTTGTGGTGTTATAAATGCCTATTTTTGGAGCCTAAAACGCTCTTTCTAATTCCTAAAAATCCAGACTCCAATGATCAAGGTTCATCGGTGATCACGTGGACTGCGACGTTGTCGTCACGTGCCTCGGGGAAGCGCGCTGCGCTTCCGGCGTCTTTTCAGGGACGGTACACGTCACCTCCTCTCGGCTCCCCGCCCCGCCGGATGTGGGTAGACGTGCTCGCGTAGCTGCATCCGCCCCGCTCGTGCCGCTTCCGCCATCGGGCTCGCAGTTGCGGCAGCACCGGAGGCGGTACTTCCTTCGCGTGCGCAGGTGAATTGCGGCGCCGTGGGCCGTAGTAGTCAATCTACGCGCCCTCAATCGCTTCCGGCACGTGGCGTTGCCGAATTAGCGCGCTCTAACAGTTTGTCGTTGTTGTTGTGACCGCTGTCCCTTCGTTGGCGGCACGCGTCGTGGCGGGTACCGTCACTGGACAGCTGCCTTTGTCTTCAAGTTGACTCCGATCGTAGGACGAGGAGTCGCACGCAAAGTTAAACCTAGTGTCACCAGATAAAATGCAGAGTACCGCTACTGAGGCACACAAGTGAGCAACGGCGGCCATTTCGGTGTTTATCAATGTAGCCAGATTGCCGCTTCCGCGGCCTCACCGCCAACTTTGACCGAGTCGTTTGTAAACAGCACTGCCGAAGACGCAGCAACACGGCATCTTCGGACACACTTACGCAGCTGAAATGCTGTTACGCGCGGTATCTTTGATTCGCGGTCGGAACGACGCCAGAGCAGGGAGGAGAAGCTAAGCCTACCAGAGTTGATTGACAGAAAACGCATAAACAACAAAATGGTGGTACCTATTAATTATTGCAACGTAAACAAATGTCACGTGATGCGAACCGGCCAATGATCACGACGGCGACACCGAACAATAGGAGAAACGAGTACCGATACTCTGTACCGTTATCTAGTGACACTAAAACCTGCTCACTCCATGATGAGACGATGGACATGACGAGTTAACAGCAAACAAGTTTGCGAGGAAGATTCCAAGGTACTGATTTCAGCAGCATAAGGGCCCTCGAGAACTGCTTAGTCACGCGCTGACTCAATACACCTACTCCCTCCATTTTTATTGGCCCTGCAAGCAAGCAGTGTTTTTCTTGGGAAGGCGAGGAGGGCAGCATAAAGGGGGTTCGAAACTGTCTGGCGGGGTTGCCGGCACCTCACCGAGACCACTGTGGGGGTGGCATAAAAGGAAATCAGAAGGCACCAAACATGTCCCTACACGCCACAAGTGAGTTGAAGCAGTCAAGCCGGCACAAACGTATAACTCCTAGCGCGATAGTTCGCGGGTCACCCGCCGTTGAGAGGTTCGCGCATGCGCAAAAAGGGCGACAAGAGGATGTCGGCCGGTCCGTCGAGTCGGCAGCTCCTTATACGTGTTTTAAGCTGTCACCGCCTGCTAGTGCTGCCATCGCTGCCGCTGGAGAGGCGCCCGGAGTTCGTTGTTTCCCAGCAGGCAGGCGCCTCGGGCGTAGTCAAAGAACTTCCGGAACATAACAGCTGATTCCTGACACTGTCGTTGACCTGACGCCGCTGCATTTATAGGCCAGCATGCTATTTGTAATATATGTCAGGCGCACGCACACATGGACATCAGGATGCATCACCATCATCACTGTGATGATGATGATGACCTCCTTTTCATAAAAACTGGATCACGATACGCTACTGTAAGCTATGAAACAGTGTACATAGCGTAGAAATCCAGCCGCTGGTGACGCCGAGAAGGGCATTGGGAAAGTATTTCGGCTTCTTTTCGGGCGAAAACCAAGATTACTAAATGTTTAAAATCAATATGTGTGTGTGTGTGCGCGCGCGTCGTCTGGGTCTGGAGTGCTGCCTCGTTCGGTAGAAATGGCGTCGGTTACCTTTGCGGCTAGTCTGGATGAGTGAAATGATACTAGGGAGGCCTTCTGGGACAACACAAGCACGCCCTCACCAAAACAGAATTTGGTTGAGCTAGTATAGTATTCGGCTGACAGACTCGCATGTCTGAGAGGCCTTCGTCCTGCGGCGCACAAAAATGAACAGTGAATGAATGAGTTAATTGTAAGAAAGATAGTCATCATCATCGTCATCACCAGCCTGTGTACGCCCACTGCAGGGCAAATGCCTCTCCCATTGATCTCCAATTATCCCGGCCCTGTGCCAACTGCGACCAATTTATCCCCGCAAACTTCTTGGTCTCATCTGCCCATCTCACTTTCTGCCGCCCCCTGCAACGCTTTCCCTCTCTAGGGTTCCACTCTGTTACCCTTATTGACCAACGGTTATCTTGCCTTCGCATTACATGCCCTGCCCGCGTCCATTTCTTCCTCTTAATTTCAACTAATATGTCCTGAACACGCGTTTGTTCCCTGACCGACTCCGCTCTCTTCTTTTCCCTTAATGATAGGTAAAGGAAGATAGTAATCGTCCGTAAACCCATCAATCTCTACTACAAGCGGGTGCGTGTTCAGCTGAAACACGCATTCATGCTGGCACTGCCGTTTCTCGGACCAGGCGGGTCAGTGAACTTTCTCGTTTTCCCCCTTCGCTCCCTCACGAGGGTCGGCCTCGTACATCGCGCCCTTTGTTAATGCCCCCGAAGCCCTCAAGAGGGCCTGTCTCGAGTGCTCAGCCCCGGTGGCTGAGCGCCCGCTTCTTGATTTATACACAAACGTCGATCTTTCTCCGCAAATAGCTCTCAGACGGTTCGGGGAATGCCTGTTTTGTATTCTTCTTATCTTTTCACAACGCCATCAAGTACACCTTTTTCAGACACGAGTAGCTGCAGTTCTGTGAAGTGGTACTTCCGAGACCTCATAAGCGAATACACAACGCGGCAGTCGTAACTCGGTCAGGGCTTCTTGTTCGCCGCGGCTTATGGCCGCGTAGTCGGTCGCAACGCAGTGGCCGCTGCGACTGCGTAATTCTGTCTCGCACCTCTGTAGTTCATACCAAAAGCGTCATGCAGCACTGTGGAGGCTACATTGTTGTCGACGCAGCGCCCACTGAGGGCGCCTAATTCACCATGAAGGGGGTTTTGAAAGGACCTTTCAGTCGCCCCTCTCGGCAGGTGCAACCGCAAGGCCCCGGCGCCCATTCTCGCTTTCCTTCGCGATGACTCAGGCTCTACTGGCAACAATGTAGCCTCCACAGTGCTGCATGCAGCTTGTGGTATGAACTATACAAAACGTACGCCTTTTAGGTAAGGTTCGAAAGTAATGCGTTAGCATTCTTGAATAACCACCAACCAGGAACCTGTTTGTCTGTTCGTGAACCCTAGAGCTTAACGCTTTGCAGTTTTCGGGCTGCTTCAACTGTAGCACCGTTGTTTCCTCGGGCGAATTTTTCGCTTCTCTGTTCTGTCCTTCCAACTGCGAGTTTTTGAGTCAAGGTCACCGTGACCAAGTCCTATTTTCACGGTTGCGCGCAGTGTGCTGAATGCTTTTCAAGTCCTCTTGATTCGAACCACTGAAAAATCAATACGCTACAGAACCCACCCTGTGGGTGATGGTCGAGTTAACCTTGGAACTTAGTTTGGAACTTCGTTTTGTTCGGACGAGTCTTTGTGACGGCTTTGATATATCTAGCGAACAATACTGGCACAACTGCGAGAAAACTGCGACGAATTAAACGTTCCTGAGTCACTGCCCCATTCGCGACTCCGCGCATATACTTGCGCTCGTCACTTTCTGAATTTAGCATTTCGACCACCAGGCTTATATAGAATGCCGCTGCACAAGGGCGCAGAGACGGAAAAAATGAACGCCTATAAGGATTTATTGCGTCCCCTTCGCGTGGTCGTCCAGGTGCAACTACAGAAGTCCGCGTATGCGTTCTCGTCGGTATCCGTGAGTAGCACATGCGTAAAGTCTCGTCTATTTGCGTGAAGCGTTCGTGCGCGGCGAGCTTTAAATGTTCCCCTTTAAATGATCTGTATGCATTACACGTCCGCCATATGCCCCGTTAATTACGAAGTAGGGCGACCGCGTATTAAAAAGTTAAATTTGTTCGATTGCGTGATTGGTCCTCGAACGCGTGGCCTCCGCAATGGGACTGGTGGTTAATGAATTGCAGCATGTCCGTTTAATATGCACCGGAGTCTCCGACGAACGGACTAATGTAAATTTCGTCTTTGTAAGAAAAACAAAACTGCGCGAATCGTACTAGCGACTGTGAGAAGCGACGCAGTCACCACGCCACCAAATGCGGGTACTAATAGAAGAATCTTAACCTAATTCCTCCGGTGTTACATCAGAGACAGCTGATAAAAGATGCATTGTCACCCCGCTTGCCCTTCTTTAAGCGCTCCCTTCGAAAGCGCTTTCATTTCAGCTGTACCGGGCTCATCAGCGGTACGTGCAGGCGCCTCGTTATAAAGAAACTTAAACACGCCCTAACACGAATCGCGAAAATGTAAGAAGAAATGGAATGCAGAAAAAAGGACCGCTGTCGACATTCGCTCTCCAAGAACGAAGCGGCTTTGGAGCCCCGTTTTTATTTGCAGCGGACTGCCAAAACCACATGTGAACTTAACCAAAACCAATGCGTGAGGGCCGTACAGCGCTCATTGAGCGAAAGTGCGGTCCCTTCCACGACCCCAGGCTCAATGGAACAGGATTTGATCGTGATCAAAGTACCGTATGACCCCTTACGTTCCCCGATGTCGTCTGCGCCCACGAAACGACGATTTCGACGCTGTCGCATTCGTACTATCCTTGAAGCTGCTCCAGACGATTCGGTGTTTTACTGAGGCAGAGTGCATTACCGTATAGGGGATCCCCTTACATTCTCTGAACTTGGGACCTTATTCTGTATACTGTATAACCCCCATGTATAATTTTCAGGAACAAATAACATTGATTGATTTCTCTGATTCGATGGAACACCTCTAGTAGATGCTACAACGAGAAACTTTCCTCCGAAATTAAGCGTAAGTTGCGCCTCGAACCTGCATGCATGTGGCGGCAACTTTGGTGTTTCCGAACATTATTGCCAGACATTTGCCAGTCTGTTGTCAGGCTTGGTAGGACAACCAAGACGGATGGGAACTTAGGGAACGTTGGCGACCGGTAAACGTTGGTATTGCGGAGAATAGCAGGGCTTTGCATGCAGCCTTCCTAGGCACCCTATGTGTATGTATACACTGTAAAGCGATTTACACCCGTTTTGTTTATTGCTAACACCGTTACGCCCTACCAAGAAAACAAAGGAGAACTTCCTTGTCAAGGGTGCAATTATTGATAAAACACCCTTTAAAAGTGTGTATTCTTGTGTTTTTGCTAGAGTGTAAGGGTGCTATAAACGACAAAACACCGTAAAAGGTGTTCTTTTGTTTTTTATGTTAGGGTTTTAGGGTCAGGGATGTCCACCCTTAAGGGTGGAAACCCTTTAAAGGGTACTGTTTTCACAGAGGGATAAAAAGTCCCATTATTTCTTTCCGGAAGTGGGTAAAAGGTCCTGACCGGAGCGGCCGTACCTTTTACCCACTCGTGAGAAAAACCGCGAAACTTAAACCTTGAACACCCAAGCCGGGCGTACGCCGACAGCGGACCGCTGCGGCCGTGTTGCCGTGGTAAGGTCGTGTCGTGCACGGCCCGACAACGGAGCGCAAAGGGTGAAATGGACACTCGCTTCTATCATAAAAAAGTGGGCTGGAATGGCACCGTGAAAAAAAAGCACTGTGCTGGATGATTCCTTTTGACGCTTACACTACGAAACACACCCACCCAGATCGTCATGAAGCAAAATAGATCAATGCCTGCCGTGTGAAACTTCTTTGCTGCATTCGGAGCAGCAGATCCCAAGTTAAGTGAACCACGTGATTGTTCTCAAACGACGTCCTTTACGTTTGTGTCCCCACTGTCAGGATATGTGGACTGAACCAGCGGGGCAGGGGTCCGTAAGGCTTAGGGGTCAAACCGCGCGGAAATAAGAAGCGTGCTTGTGAGATTAACTTGGAGATATATAAGGGGGCTGTGATCGGAGCGCTCCGATTTAAACAAGCCGTGACCTGCACCCGCGCGGAAAGGCACACGAACACACACAAAAATGCACCCCTCCGTCTAACGAAGGCGATGGTTGAACGCGAGGCGTTCTCGTTTAAGATTCCTCTGTTGAAAGCTTCGCTTTAAATAAAAACCTAAAGCAGGCTTCACCTGTGAAAGAGCATATTTGAGGCAGAGTACGCTTTACAGGTGGAAGTTGGCTTTCCTGCAGTGGATTTTGAGGTGGACTACGGACTTCATCAGGGAGACGGAAAAAGCTTCGCTTTAAGCTTCGACCCTGTCGGCAATGCGCATGGGACAAACGTCGGCTCCTTAAAGCGAGGGACCCGTGTTCGATTCCGATCACAGGAATCGTTTTTTTTTTTCTTCTCAGAATCATAGCCCGAGAAAGTTGGCTTTCCTGCAGTGGGTTTTGAGGTGCTTTCCAGACGCCATCAGTGGGACGTAAAAAGCGTTGCTCTCAAAACGTCGGATACGCATGCATGCAAGGACTCGTAGCTCACGGAGCGGAGACCCCCCCCCCCCTCTCCCGCTGTCGTCGGCTTTGATCGGGCGTAATTAGTTCGCGTGCACCCGGCAGTGCGTTGTGCAAGGGCGGCTCTTCCTTATCGGGCCGCCAATCGCGAGGTACGAGTACGCTCGCCTGCTGTGTGGATGACAGGGTTGACAAACCCGTGATTGGCGACATGTTTGCGGCCGTGCCGTTGACATAGATAAGAAAACGTCAATACGGCGCGGCGGCTCGCGCGTGCAATTGACAGTTGCGTCCGAGACGCCCGGGGTCATGTCGATAAGGCAGGTTCGCACGCAACAGCGCGCATCGACGCGGGCCACTCGGTGCGCCAGTTAAAGGGGATCCCTCACGCGGAAACGGCTATTCACGAGATGTGTGAGCACTTGTTTGTACGTTGTACCAGGGAAGGGTTCGAAACCTAGCGCCGGGTCTTAAGGGTGTGTCAACTCTGGGAACTTTTACAGTAAAAAGTGATGTTTGCTTGGCACGAAACAACAACAACAACAACAAACAAACAAAACAAAAAATCTAGAGCCCCTCCTTTACTGGAAGGCCAGTGGAGCTGTATTGGGAGATAAGTAATCATTGATGAGTTTTGTGTTGCGACTTGCTCTGTGGATAAAATAAAAACACACGAATAAGTTGCTTAGAAATATTTTTAAATTATAACTAGTCTCGGTGTGGTTTTGATAGAGGAGTGACAACCGTTTTCTGTGACCATAATCCCTCCCTAGACAACCATCTATCGACAGCACACGGGAATTCCTTTATGTACAGGTGCAGCGCGAATTTGCTAATTACGACTAGTAAATTGAACAGGGCGTGATGCTAGGGTCGTCATAGCGGCTGATTTCGGAATATTTTTTTAGATGCGACGCATCTCTTGCTCTGGGGTATGTCCCTCCTGCGTCGTCGGCGTCCGCACACCACCTGCGCATGTGCAACTCTCCCCCGTTCTTCTCTCCGACAGCTGGCGCAACACTCTCACTCCGTCTCATTATCATAAACAACAACAGTTGCGCGCGCGCGCTTCGCTCCGCTCGCGTCTGCTCCGGCGCGCATGCGCGACTCTGTTCACAACACGTTTCACCCGATTTAAAGAATCAACCCAACGGAAACGCCAATTGAACCCCCCGATGCGTCGCATCACATCCGGGTTCCCCTCGCGGGAAGATGGGCGTAATTTTTTTCAATGTTCCTACATGAGATTAAAAGCTACAGGGCATTTGACGCCAGCTCTGGAGCGAACGCGTGCTATTTTTTGTCCACACAACCCGACAGACCCACGCAATTCGGTGAGAACCTAGAGCAAAACAGCTCCGCCGGAAAAAAAGGAAACAATAAACATTTGCCCGTGCGTGAGCACATCGCGACGCAACGTCGCAGGCTCATAGCGAGCAGTGAGGCAGCCATGCCGTTCCTCGCAGAGTCGATTCCAGATGAGTAGAGAGCATATTGACATGACGTACGTTACTGCTTTTGCGGATCCGGATGGTGCGGGGTCGGTACCCTGCTCGCGTTGGCGGTAATGCACCCCAGCCAGGAGTGGAGTCATGACCGCTCCCTCCAATAAGCAGGAACATGTCGTGTCACACTCTTCCGTTCCGATGAGGGAGGTGTGTCAGTGTGCGTGTCCGCCCGTGTATAAAACTACCAAAAAAGAACCAGCGCAGATGTCTCAAAGTTGGCAATAATACCTTGAATGTTTGCACTTTTCACCCCTGCCGTATGCACGCGCATTGGCGTGGCGTGGGCGCGTTCGTTCACGCTTTCCTAATCACCCCCTCTGCGTCCTTCCTTGTCGAATACTGCTCTTTTTGGTCATTCTCATCGTTGTTTTTGGTCGCCGTGTGTACGCAGGTAATCGTACATTCAGGTTCCTCATTACGAACCAGGTTTTTGTTGATGTGTGAAGGAGTCTCAAGCACACCCTTCAGTGCGAGCGATCCTATTGATATACGCGTACTCTTCGTTGATACGGGGCCTACGTCCGTGGCATTTTTAGTGCGAAAGTTCTGGAAGAGCCTTCAAAGTCGCTGGTAGCGTCAATCTGATTAATTGATTGGGGGGTTTAACGCGCCGACGCAACGCAGGTGATGATGCGCGTCGTAGTGGAGGGCTCCGGATTAATTTTGACTACCTGGAGATCTTTAACTTGTGCCGAAATCTCGTACACACGGGCGTTTTTGCTTTTCGCCTCCATCGGAAGTAGCGTCAATCTGACCTTCAGCGTGGCTTTGTCTAAACTCAGATTGGCACTACGAACCGTTTTGACGCAACGAGGGGTCCGCTACACCAGCCGGCGTCTCTTGCGGTTGCGCAGTGAAAGCTTTCGTCTAGTCGTTAGTTTGTTCCATGGGGGGTGGGGTGGAGAGAGGGGGGATAGGGTGAAATAGGGAGGGTGTGTGCCATCAGAAGATGATGCAGGGAGGCTCAAGCTGCATGCAGGTTCGCCGCGCGTTCGCGCCTGCAGCGGCGACTGCGCCGGCGTCTGTATTTTGTCTTGCACTTCAATTGTGTGCGCGCTCTCACTGCGCGCTCTCAAGCGGAAATCGAGTTACCCCAAGTACGGTGGAACCCCGATAATACGACTTGCAAGGGACCGCGAGAAAGCGTCGCATCATCAGGGTGTCGTACGACCGGGGTGCAAGTAAATACCGGCCTTGTAGATGGTCTCACGCGACAAATGGGCTGAAGAACTTATTTAAACTGCTATATTTATCGTGTTTTCGCGTGATTTGCGAACTTTTAGCTCATACCCCAAGTGAAAAAAAAACGCCTATGTTGTGTCCCTCTCCTCTCCACAGCGCCCGAGCTAGCCCGCCAGTCAAGCGCCGCGCGCTACGCGACACCCGTGCGTCCGGCGCTATTTTAAAAGCAAACGCCCGCCAGCTCCGCGCCTTGCGCGAGCGAGAGAGAGAGAGAGATAAACTTTATTTTAAAGCCTGTGTCCAAAGGACTGCTCGGCTTCTTGGTTAGGTTGCAGGGACTATAGTCCTGGATATCTATAGTCCTGGCGTGTTTTTAAAGTGGTGCACCAGCGTGGTCCAATAGAGCTCTTCAAGCTCCTTAGGGGGTGTGACCCATGCCTCCCAGCAAGTAGGGCGCTTTGTGGCAGGAATTAGTTGCAGGGAAGATCTCAGAGTGCTTTGTATGTTGGGCATGTCCAGAGGGTGTGTTCATTGTTGGGTTATTGGTCGCAGTGTGAGCATTTTGTGTGCCTGGAAGCCCGTCTATGTAGTGTTGTATGTGTTGTGTTGGTAGCGTGCCCGTTTGTGCACGTCGAATGAGAACAGCGTCAGGGCGGGCGAATTTTCGGGGGTAGGGGAGGGGTGGTTCTCTGATCTCTGACGTCCCGTAAGTACTTTCTACGAGTCTGATGCATTTCTCGGCGGTGCTCTTTTGGGTCATAGAAGCGAGGCCAGGGTATTGGGGTGCCCGGATCAAAGAGAGCAGCTCGGGCTAAGGCATGGGCCTTCTCATTCCCCTTTACAACTGCGTGTCCAGGGACCCATATCACAGTGGTATGAAGCTCGGGGTGGTTACGTGTGATGCTGGCGAGTGTGTAGCGCATGTGGGGGTGCATGTGATTCTCCTGTAGATTGCGAATTGCTGATTTGCTGTCCGTGATGATTACCAGTTCTGTTTGATCTTGGTGTGCTTCTATGGCGTTTACAATAGCCTGAAGCTCCAGAGATGTCGACGACGGTGCGGGGGCGTACGTGGTCGCGCAAATCGAGAGGGGAAGGAGCGAACGCGAAAACAGACAAGGCTAAGTGAAGCGAACGATAGTACAAGACGTCCAAACGAACGATATTGCAAGGTGGAGATGAAAGAAAAAACGGCATTTCCGTACAATGCTGAGACGCCCTTTGAACGGTCTGGTGCTGTCGTTATTGGGTCAAAGTGCTCAACAAATAACTGTTTTCGTTTTCCACAGGACCAAGCAACGCGAAATAAATAACATGATCTAAAATTCGCTAGTAAACCGTGTTGCGGCGAAAATTATAGCGCGGTCTTGCTACAGTGACTTCTTCCGCCGACCAGCGAGTTACCCAAAATGGCGACGTCAACGTTTACGTGTCCCTTACCCTTGCGGCAGTCGTGCGAAAAGCGAGGCACACTAGCAAAGAAAGGAGTGAAATGACTACGCGGCTTTGAAAGACCCTGATAAGCAGAGAGCAGATGTATAGGGAAAGAGAGCGTCGCAAAGGGAAGAAACTTGAATCGAGCTGGCGGGGAAAGCGAGTGTTCGGTCATCGCCGTAGGGCTGCGTCGTATGTGTTTTCGCATACGTCGACGGCTCGGTGGGAGCCTCAAATTCGCTCTCCGCCTGCCACCTGAACTCCGACTTCTCGCGGTTGGCGCGTTGGCGTACTGCTACCGCGTGGAGCCGTCTACTGTTAACTCCCGCTCACAAGTACCCGCTTGCTTGCTTGCATCTGTTCAGCAAGTGGTCTGGCCACATGCAGATCTTTGCACATCAAGGAGCGTCAAACGGGGCTGCAGAATAAAGAAAGGTCCGGATTATTCGGTGAAGCGGTGTATAATATGGGAAAAGCTTCGGTTTATCGGCGCCAGGGTCCGCCGTATGAAGCGGATCGCATGCATCCGAGCGTCATATCATCGGGGTTTTTAATGCATTGTTTCTGTGGGGAGTTTCCCGGACCGCAGGGATCCGTCGTAAGAAGCGGGTCGTCGTAAGTCCGGGGGACGTACCAGCGGGGTTCCAGTGTATCACTTAGTTTAACACCGTTCAAGCACGGCAAATTGTAAATGTGGGCAAGGAAGCTCCTCTCCTAAACGTTGCTAGCGATTCAGTCGGGGCGTAAGACAATGACCGAAGTGAAAATGAAGGTTTGAACGCACGTATGCTACACTTAAATTATACTTACGTATAATAACGGGAGATGCGATAACCCAGGCCCAGTGGGCTTACTAACGACCCACAAAATCTCGCGCCCAATTTCTCTTCTTTTGCAAAGCACTGAGGCTTTAGACGACATTATTAGGTGTAGGAACGAGCACACTCAGCAGTTTCACTCACTGTGTGTCGATGAGCAGGGAGTAATCGTTCTGGAAAGTCGTTACATCCCATAAAGCCAGCCCGTACACTTAGTCGTAACAAAGCGAAATAACTACCTGGAAATCTCTGGTTGCGCAGCTTTGAAAAAAGAAATGTCGTGGAACACGCTTAAAAGAACTTTGAAGTGTTCAACGTGATGCCGTGTCGCAAGATGCTGAAAGTGAAAAAAAACGTATGGGATTAGTCGCGGTATTTCATCCGTTTCCCCTCTATATGCGTGACCAACAGCGTGCGAAGAAGGATCTCGCGTCTAATGCAGGAGACACTTGCGCGCAGACTGACGCGTAGGCCAAATGTTTGGCACAAAATCGAGTTCAATACAAGCTAGAGCGTAAAGACGCAGGTTCGATCCTGGCAGCACTGGCCGCTTTTCAGATGGAGGCGAAAAGCGAAAACACCTCGCATGTGTCCATGTTTCGTTCGGCGCACGGATAAGACTCTCCAGGTGGTCAAGGTTAGTCTAGAGCCCTCTACAACGGCGCGCCTCGTGTCCCGCGTGTAGCTTTGGCGTGTTAAACACCCGAAATTCGAATTTGAAAACAGAATAGATATCGAGTTTTCGCAACAAAGCAGGAAACGTGAGAGGGGGTGGGGAGGGTGTGTCCAGCAGTGTTCTCTCTGGCTCCTCTTATCCATATCGTTGGCGGAGTCGTAAACCCACTCTCACTGATTCAGCGTATTGGGCTCTGCGACGCGTCCCCGGCTCTGTCAGCGTCTTCCAGCGCCGTCTTGAAGTGTTGTGCCTCTGCTGTTCGGCAGTGTTTCTTTCCTCGAGTCTTGGCTGGCGTCTCAGGGCTTCTTCACGCGACACGTTGACGCTGTGACAGCAACGAGACCACGTTTACATTGAGCGCAAAATATAGTCTGAAAACATAAAAACTCACACAGCGCGCGAGAAAATAAGGTAAGTAGAGAGACACACGAGAAAAACGTGAAAAAATTTAAGTTTACTGAGGTTTCAGGAAGAGGACTTCCTTTCTTCACTCTGAAGAAAGAAAGCCCTCTTCCTCAAGCGTCAGTAAACTTTTTTTTAATGTTTTCTCGTGGGTCTCTGGCTCTACATACCTTATATATAAATATATATATATAAGACAGAAATAAGAATTGGCAGTCAAGATAACCTCGGAAAGCAAAGGGGAGGATGTAGTTGGTCAAGGTAAAGAATTTGGAAAATAAGAAAGTGGAGAAAAAATGCCCGCCAGGTGGGATCCGAACCCACGACCTCCAGAATACCGGTCTGGTGCGATAACCACTAGGCTACCGGCGGGGCTATTTTCCCCTCCTCTTTCTGGGGTATTTAGGTCAAAGTAATTTTTTTTCGTGGGTTCGGATCCCGCCTGGTGGGCGTTTTTTCTCCACTTTCTTTCTTTCTAAATTCTTTATCCGTTTCTATAACCTACCATATCCCCCCCTTTGCTTTCCGAGGTTTTCTTGACTGCCAACCCTTATACGGTACCGGCGGGGCTGTTCTCCCCTCCACTTTGTTGGGTATTTATGTTAGACATTATTTCCTGCACTTGGGGGGGGGGGGTAGCCAGCGCCACTCGGACTACTCGGGGTGAAGGGGACCTTTTTCTTAACTCCCGGGCCGTGACTCGAGTGTCTACGACATGTCGAGAGTGGTCGACCAGCGTTGAACCCTCTTAAGCTTCCTATGGCACCAAGACTGCCAGAACAGAGGCCCTCGTTATGCATGTAGCGAATCAGAATGGGAAATGAGGGGTTCGTTAATTAAGACAGAAATAACGGCAGGTAGTCAAGAAAGCCTTGGAATGCAAAGGGGACCATGTGGTAGGTCATTTTATTCTTCTTGAAAGATATATTTTTTTAAAGAAAGAAATAAAGCGGTTTGAATCCCACCCAGCGGGCATGTATTTCTCTATTTTTTTAGAAAATCTATCTGTTTCAACAATCAAATAACCTACCATATTTAACCCTTTGCTTTCCTTGGCTTTCTTGACTAACTACCCTTATTCGTCTCTATTCAACCAGCCCCTCATGTTCCAGTCATATTCGCCATATATATATATATAACGTTTCAGCAAAGAGACTTGCTTTCCTCAGGGCCCTGACGAAAGCAAGTCTCTTTGCTGAAATGTTGGCAACAATCGTGCTTTTACCTTGTTCAAATATTTCTTTTCTTTATATATATATATATATATATATTATTATTATTATTATTATTAACACGGTATGTTAAACATCTATGATATCTCTGTCGTTCGTTTTTCTTTTTTTTTATTGCTGAAATTTGGTTTCTCTGCGGTTCTGTTTAACCAATATAGTTGCCTGTTTTTGAAACTGTTTACTTATCATGCTTGTCTTATCATTTGTCTCTATACTCTTGTCATTGTTTTTGTCGTATTACTGTCAAACTTTGTTCTCTGCTTGTTGTGTATTCTTTACAATAAGCTGAGCCACAAAGGCATCTTCTTTTTTCTTTTTTACCTGTACCCAGGCTCCGCCTGTGCTTTATTTTTGTAATTTTCGCTACTTGAATATGTGTGTGTCTTGTCGCTTGTTTGCTTCTTGCAATATGTTTCTTGTATTTTGTTTTCATATAACTATCCGTGCGCCAGCACTCAGACCTCTGGCTGTTCCTGGGCACGTAAATAAACATGATTGATTGATTGATTGATTGATTATTATTATTAGGTAAGTAATGGACATTGCGTTGCCTATAGTGAATGAGGGCAGGGTACACTCACGCGCTCACAGGGGTAAAACCGGGTTACTTGACACAGGAATTACTTAGGCTTACGCATTCCAGCGGCCTGCAGAAGACTCATTCTTTTTAACTGTTTCTTTTCGACATCTGTTGTTTCAAGTATTATTTACGTTCGACATGGCTGACTACGACACGGAGTCATTACTTTCAAGCTGGGTTCTTGTTCCTTCCTTTTTTTGCCGTTTCTGCACTTATCGGCTCCTTTTGGGTCCATCACAGCGCGCTTTTCTTAGTCCCACTTACGCATTCTTATCGCTCAGCGTACACTACCGTACCAGGAACTCGTACTCGGCGTGTGTGCACTCGCACTTGACTGGAACATACGCGGCTGGGGGGCCCGCCATCCCGGGCTTGGGCGATAAGGCAACTTATCAAGGACACACCCGTTGTCTGTCCTGATGGCCGCCGTGGACAATACTGATAAGCGCTGAATAATCCTACCGTGCTCTATCACGCTGTTCGCTCCAGGGGCCAGGCATCGAAAACGCTGGTAATCCTTTGGAGGAACGGATCCCTGCCGTGACGTCATTAGCAGCTTGTCATAGTGTCTGGAAGAACAGTGTTGCACGTCCGAATTGAAAGGGAGGGGGCACAAAGGTTCATCAAGCCTATTGGCAGTTTATTTACTGCCTTACAGTATCTCTCTGTCTCTCACTATATATATATATATATATATATATATATATAATATATATATGTTACGTGGTGGCAGAAGTGATGGGGCGAGCCATAGGTAAGGGCGACGAACGATCTATTCACACGCCGTCTATGTACAAGATGGCCATGTGTGAATGGGTGAGACCAGGCCAGGCAACATGCGCTACCCAGCTTCGTCGTCGTCGTCGCAGATGTTTGTTCGTGGCGTAAAAATATATGTATATATATATATATATATATATATATATATATATATATATATATATAT